>JBCAUG010728000.1:0-12158 GCA_038406175.1 Haplosyllis leylae
CACATTTTATGGATCCTCCACTGATTTTACAAAATTAAGAAAACGGAAATTTAAATCCGTACTTCACTAATGTACAGAATCAGTTTTTTTCACAGTAAAAATGTTGCTTCTGAATTAGATTATATATTCTAGGCGATGCTATTTGGATCTGACAGAAACACAATGCACTTTTTAAAATTTAAAGATCTGCAAGATCTTACAGAGATGTGTATCGTGAAAAACTAGATTGAAAGCCAGCAATATGTGACCAAGTTCACCCTGCAGGAAGTTCAGTAAATTCTGCCATTTGCGAGGATTTCAGTAAATTCGGTCTAGGTTTTTTTCAATGCTCCAATGCAAAGTCTATGGAAATTTCATATTTCAACATGCGCAGAATTAGCCAGTGATTGAATCCTGTAAATTCTTTCATAAAATTACATGTATTAGTGAGTGAATCGGTTTGTCACCATTAGTAACAATTTACTGATCTCGATAAAACACATGGTTCTAAAAATTGAAAGATTTCTATGATTCTTGCCAATATTACCTTTCAATATCCATATGATATCCTATCGATTCAAGATATTCATATCCGCAAGGGATATGTATCTTCCGTCAGCTTGAAATAAAAATGTGCAAAGATGGTCATATTTTAAAGTGTGTATATCTAAAGTGTTCGATCGTGCCCTCCTGATTCCGCCCCCCCTCAAAAAAAACCAGGTCAGATGTGACACCTGCTGAATTTTAACATTTAACTTTTAGCACTGAACATTTGAAAACAATATAAATTTTACATATTTCAATTTGTATTTCAAATGAAAATATGGATTGTTTTGAAATTGATATGGAGATCTCGTATCGCCTATACTCTCGATTTCACATAAATCAGGGGGGTTGGCGCGGCGCATCGCATACTATAAACAGATCGCAAATGAGCCCAAAATGATCGCAGATGAACGGTGATAAACTTCAATCATGTTCAATCAACTTCATTAACTTTTAATGAACTTAATTCAAATTGATTTAAGTTTAATTGACCTTATCTGCAATCAATTTTAAAATTTTTACTTTTTCAAAAGTTTTGAAAAAATTAAATATTATTTTAAAAATGTAAATATCTGAAAATATAATACATAGAAGTGATTCTAGGCATATTTTAAAAATTAATTATTAGGGAAAACACAAGAACAAATATTGAAAAGACAGGAAAAATTACAGTAAAAAATAAACTTCAACAAGAAATACTCACATCTTCACTATAAATGAGTAAAATAAAAAAATAAATCTATCACATGAAAGATTTAGTTCTTCTGAACAAAATGCAATAAAAAAGTTTTGGCAATGCCTTTCTATCAGAGGGATGTTGATGGATTTGAATCAGACCTTTTCCTCCTCTCATAGGGCCCATTACAGCCAATGGTAATGAACTTCACATGCCATTTTTCATTGGTATGCGTTCCACCGTGCTGATCCCCCCTGAACATGTATGAAATGACGCAAACATAATATGTCTCTTCCGTGATGCTGTCGGTCATCTTAAGAAATCAGAAGAATTAGTTTGGAATTGTCACTTCTCATGTAACAGAATCATTGAAAAATCACATTGCTTTAGTATGGCGTTGGGGTACCCATGTCTGGGCTATGGGGTACCGCTGTCCTAGGTTGGGGTACCCTCACCAGGACAGTGGGTACTCCCCACAGGACCCAGGATAGGACTTAGGACAGGACCAGTGATAGGATTAGGTGGTACCTCCCCCAACAGGACACATTCCCTGATTTTTACTTTACGTTTAGTCAAGTATCCATTATTATCCAATATGGAAAAGATCTGAATGCTCCCCAATTTTTTTTGTTCAGGTTATGATGCAGCCTCACAACAGGCAGGTGTCTTTCTCCCTCTACATTTCTGCTTTGGCTGTTTCAGATACAATGGTTGTTCTAACTGGTAACTCCGAATTTCCAATGTAATTTAATATCACACACTGAATGAATTAGCTGGTCAGTTGACCTGTAATATTTTTTCATAAATATCAAATATCTAACATTAGTAATTCCAAGTTTTAATAATTTACATTGCACATGACATAACTTGTTTACTTTTGCAGGGATTGGTGTCTATCTGGATGAGGTACTTCGAGCGAAAATGCCACCAAATAAGCATTGGTACTGTTGTTTACAAATGTATAATTATCATTCTTCTTTTCTATGCAGTGCTTATTTATTAATAGTAATGACATTTGAACGCCTATACAGCATTATCAGACCACACAAGGCTGTTTCATTTAATACAGTTAAAAGAGCTAGAATCATTATAGTTTGTATCTTTATATTTTATTTTATATATATGGCACCCCATTTCTGTTTGTTGCTGGCCACAATGGATTATCCTGTGTACTAAATAGATTTGCTTCAAGCAATATACTGGGTGGAATTTATCACTGGTTAACAGAAGTGTTTGTCTTTATATTTCCTTTCCTTTCTTTATTGGTAATGAATAGTGTTATTATCCACACATTGAAGAAAAGAGCAAAGCTAATGTCACGAGTTCAAGATCAAACTGAAGGTCAAAATTTAAAAGGTAAACATTATGAAAAACAGATTGTTACCATGTTGTTACTTGTAACTTTTGTATTCTTAATAGTAAACTTGCCTGTCAGAAGCCTAGTGTTCTATGTTAACTTTTCAAGAGGAATTACTCCCTATTATTATGCAGGACTCCATTTATTCTACCAAGTTGGAGAAAAAGCTTATTACACTAATCATGGTATCAACTTCTTCCTTTATGTCATTTCTGGACAGAAGTTTAGGACAGATTTAAAAAATGTGTTTCTGTTTAAAAGATAAAGAAAATCAATAAATTTTCTTACATACACAAAACTGGATAATAACTGCTATAAAATGTAAGAACATGCAGCTGAAATTAAAGTGTTAACAAAGCAGCTGGAATGGACAAGACATTAATATAATTATTCACTTGAGCCTACCTCAAAACGACTTTCACTGAATTTTCAGTGAATCAAGACAAAATCCAAAAGTTGTATGATTACAGAAACACACCATGTTTGACAATAGATACATTCCTAGATACAGTAGTGAAACAGATATTTATATTACTGTCTCTGGGATGCAAAATTATATCTACCCAGAGGTAATATTGTAAATGCATTTTTTATTACTACTGATGGTAATGCAACTGATGCTCCTTAGGTGATACCCCTCTTAACCATATCAGTTTAGACATTGGGAAATTGGGGAAATTCAACTGTTTCACCTCTTTCCCTTGACGAAAAAACCACTCATCTACGTCTCAATTTCACGATTGTATTGCGCCTTGTGATCTACTGACGATTTATCTTAAGACCCTTGTTAAAGAAGCCAAGACTCACTTTTCATGCAATTGTGTCGTTTTAGCCAAATAATAGAGAATAGAAAACTAGTATCCTACATGGCGTGTTCATACTGGACGACACAGAGACCGATTACAAGACCCATGAAATGTCCGAGCCAATGGCATCAGTGATATTGTCTCGGTGCAGTGTGAACACCTTCATACAATTCTATGTAAGCTATTTTAATCGGTCTTGCTATCTGTCTCGGCATCGCTATCGGTCTCACTCAGTGTGAAAACATCAATAATCGTAATCGTTGAAAGTATTCAGCTGTAAAAGTTTGATACATCTTTGCAGCAGTGGTGCTACATATCTCTACGACGGAAGCTGGATTTTGTGACAACTTCGTCATCTTGTGCACTCACTCTGGCTGGTATGCACTCATTTATGAAAAGTTCACGGGAGAGTACCCCGTGAGACTGGCGAGCTGCAACAATAATAATAACAGTAGCACATGATCAAAACAGTGTGTTTATTCATTATTTTGCTTTGGTAGTGTTAATAACAATCCTACAAAATATCCTTTAATATCTCAAACTTTAATATCAAAACTTTGTGTCAACTCTTCTGCAATAAAATTCAAATAAATGTGAAGAAATAAACTTCTCGTTTGATGCCTAATTTGCCATTTTACTACTAGCTGACTGAATTTCAAATGTCAAACTGAGTCGGAGTGATAGTATTGTGTTGTGGCACGCTTGATTCAGGGCTCGTACAAGTATTTTGGTCAAAGAGGCACAGCTCTAATGCGGTCATTAGTGGGAATTTCCCAACTGGGTAACCCTCGGCTCACTCTGGATGTTCGGTTGCCCCAGTTTCGAAGATCCATTGTAGGTTCTGCTAGATACAGGTAAGGTTTGTGTTTCCCACTCCCATCTAGGCGCATGGCCTATTTATATTTGCTTATATAATGATGACCCATAAGTTCTTACCTTGTGTTTATGACAAATGACGTTGGGTTCAAACAGCAGTCTGTTTTGGTGATTATTGCTGAAAAAACATCCCAGACTGCGTCCTCGGCAGTTTTCTCACCTAATAATCACCTCACCGTCAGCATTGAGCAGTTTCCTTTAATGAAACACCTCCTGGGATTCAAGTTTCTGAGACATTGCTTATGGTAAACCGGTGAACCACGTTCATCACCCTGTAGGAAGGTCTATCAATTCTGACTGTTGCGTAAATAGTTTTATAATGGCTGTATATGAGCATTTTAAGGCAGTCAGAATTCAGTGCACAATGGACGACTAAGACATTTTTCTCACAGACATCCATTGTTTCAACAGTATTTAGACCCAAAAAACGTAAGTGCATTTTGAATTTCAATTGTTTCCAATAAATGTCCTCTTTTTCAAATTATTTCTACGTTCTATATTTGATGGCTCGTTAGAGGCACCTCAGTGGTTGGTTTGGTCTTTCTGTCCCAAAATTTTGGGCCCAATCCTTTGCCCTCTTCGCTCCCCTTCGCCCCTGGAGCCTTTGTGGTAGCTTCAAAGAAGAATTTGGGGAGTGGGGGGGGGGGGCAGAAGAGACAGGTTAAACACTGTGGCCAAATGACATCAAGAGCCCCATGATTTTTATATGGATATATTGCTGTCCTACTACAGTGTGGTCTTAGTTTGAGTTTCTCTCTGTCCAGCTCTTTTACTATGCATTCTCTGAGGTTTACCATAAAATTCTACATCATTAATCAACTTGCTCATTCACCATATTTCCAGTCCTTACCAAGTGGTACCTCCCATTTCAAATAATCAGTTGATGAGCAACTTTCAAAGAAACAACATGCACTGCAACTAAATCCAAATTTGAAAAAATAACTAGCCAAAATTAGAGGTATTTATTTCTCAATTTTATCAATTTTGTGTCTCAATAAACGCTAAATCAACAAACATTCAAGCTTTTTTTCGTAAAATGTCTAATATTTTTGTATGTATGTTATCATATTTATTCCAAATTCTAAATTTACCAGATTCTGGTCAGTACTTGTCATTTAACTATTCCTATAAGTAATATTTGTCTTTTTATTAGTAATTTTAGTCACCCAAATGGTCCCCTTGATTGGTGTACTGCTAGGGCCCCATCTTGTTTTGAGCAAGGAGTCTGATGAGCATATCATTCGTGTCATTTCTAGCCTTCTTCATGTATATTTTATCAAGTAATTCAACCAACATTCTGTAGTTTATGACATTTGTGTCATTTATGCCAGAATATTCTAAAAAAGGACCCTCAACATTACCACTTTTGTTGAGAAAAGTTCGGTTTACCTTTGCTTTCAAAGGAAGTTTGGTTAATCAGGCGGTGATATTACTCACTAAGTACCTGTTAAAATTTGTTCTAGGTTCAGCAAAATAAGAATGTCCTGTCAGCCGTGTCAAACCTTAAAATTTTGCAAACTTGTTCAAAACTTTCTGAAAAGTCTTGTTTCTTCGCAACTGGATCAAAAGCAATAGATCATAAATATCACTTAATGCTTCTTTTGTTCATATGAATTCTTCATTAACTCCTTAATTAAGCGCTCGACTTAGATCAGAAGCTAGTGACGCTTTGAAGAAAGAGTATAGGAGTTTGAGAGCGACAGCTTTAATAATTCTGACACAGAAACAGTACATCTACATCCCGTTACTTTCATTATAATCTCCAGTTTTACTTTGATTCACAGGAGATCTAAGCAAAGACATCATTCTGTTATATTCAGAGCATAATAACTAAATGTATGTAGAAAAATTATACTGCTTTGAAATTATTGCACATTATGGCTTTGTTAAATTCTACAAATTGGACTCTATCTGCTGAGCAACAGCAGAGGAATAATATATCTTCAAATTTATTAGAACATGATTACTTTTCAAACTTTACCAGTGTCAATGTTTCGCTCGAGGAGGATCCTTCGGTGGTTGCTACTTCATATGTGATCTACAAAATAGGTGAGATCGTCTTTTGTGGGTATGTTTTGATAGAATATGTACACAGAATTTTATCAAGTACCAGCTTGCCTAACAATAAATGGCAACTAAATGGTAGACGTTTTAGAGTTGGCTTAGTCGTTGAGTGCAGCAGGTCAATCAGGTTATTTGTCTGTCAGCAACAGCAATTCATGAGTTCCGTTTGAATATAATCCGTGACATACGACTCATATTTACAATGGAATTTGTAACACACGAGTAACATTTGAGTTTTTCCTACTTTGAATAAGAAAATTCATTAATAATTAGTAATATTAAAAAAACTTCTGTCAGATTTGAACTCCCAAACCACGGATCAGTTGTCAGGCATGCTAACCATTACACCAAATGAGCTGGCTGTGAGTGAGAGTCATATAAATGCTTTCAATGTCAATATCATGCAGTCATGTTTGATGGGTTCTAGTTAACAATAAGAAATGAGCTGCAGTACAGAACTAACACCTGCCAAAACTGACACCTTTGCACCTGAAATTTAACATTTCATAAAAAAATTAGTGGATGAGTGGAGTAGATGATTTAATGCAATAACAATAACGAAAAAATATATACATTCACTCAGTGTAAGTCAAATTTTGATAACTTTTTGCCCTTTCTAACTCTTTCGGCCTAATGACATTGGAAAAAGTGGTGAATTAGGAGGTGGTCATGACAGGGGCTCTGAACCTGGCTCTATAACCAAATGTTAACTGCATAACTATTATAACATGAGAAGTGCTGTCTAGTCTGCACACATGCCTCTTCTATGCCAAGGATGCTTGAGCCCTTCAGTATACACACTGGGACAAGGGGTCATTTTATATCAGATGCCAAAAACAGGTCAGAGAGCAACTTTATATGCCAGCTACTCAGTGAATTATTAGATGACAAATACCTGAGTCTCCCAGATAGAAACTACATGCGTTGTGTTAACAATGACCACACTAGAGGGCAGTTATGTAGAAAAGAAAAGGCAACCAAATACCCATTTGTCTACGCATTTAGTCAATTTTACCTTCCTTTAGCATATTTTCAGGCATGTACCCAAAAAGTGTGTGCTCTAGTTTGTGGACAGATAATTTAAATCTTTCTGTATATTTTGTCACCTCAAATATTACAAATATTCCAAAATGACTACTGCCTCATGAACCCTTAGCTTCAAATGAGCCAGTACAGCAATGTTTCATTTGCATAATGTTCAAATAAATAAGGATCACCCTGAATGGGTTGGTAATAATTTGCTTTGTAAAGACAATGTTAGGCCAAAAAACTAATTCTGGTAATTCTATGACTCTGGGGAAATTTTTTAAATCAGCTAAATAACACTCTAGCCATCTTTAATTTTGGCCTAAATAGTTAATAACCACAGCCGTTGTTGACTCACAGAATTAATTCTGTGAATCAGGTTATTAACTATTAGACATGATTGCACATAGCTTACACTTGTGGGGCAGATAGTTTACAGAGTGAGTTAGTTAACGGAAGTGAGGAATCCAAAAAACAAAAGTTGAAATTAATAGCCTTGATTTTTTTCAGGTGATGTTTTAAAACAATTTTTCTTTCCAATTTTTATCCCTGTGGGGATCGTGGGGAATCTTCTCTCGTTTCTGGTGAGTTCTCTGTTTAGTACCTGTGGTGATGTTCACTGCTTTCTAGTTTTCCGTGGCAATGTTGACATTTTTGCGTTTGCCTAAATTTGAAAATATGATCATTACAAATGTAATTTTTTTTTTTGAAACTCATTAGGTTCTTAACAGTTTCCAATTTATTTACATTAGAAGTTGTGCAAAAATGCCATTGTTGTCAACAATGTGTATTACGGGAAAACTCGAATGCATAAACAGGATCCTTTATCGAAATGGCGACAATCCAAAAAAGGTTATATAAGGGCAGAACTATCATTTTGACACGCAGTACAGATTTTGTATAGGAAAATATTTTGATTTGCTAATTTTTGAGGACATCAACCTTACTAAACATGACCGTACAAAGCAATGGCTCTTGTTTGTGGTTTCGGGTACCAGTTAGCGGGTTCCGGGTATCAGTTTTTTTTGTAATGCATGACAAAATCTTGTAATGCATCACAACATCACAACATTTTCGGGGCGAGGTGGGCGCATTATGAAAAACTTGTACCCGAAACTCGCAAACTGGTACCCGAAACCACAAACAAGAGCCATTGCTGTTGCCGGCCTCTTTCTAAACAAAGCGATGTGTACTAATTGATGAAAACTACAGGATGCGAGGTTTCTCACATTTGTGATACTGCGAAATTCAGAGTTGTTTTCACTTTCGCATTTGCGAGGTTTATATCAACCCTTTGAAGTTTGTCAAATATTTTCCTAAGCTTGGGAAATTACTTTTCTAAGCTTTCTAGACTAATAAACATCAAAGACTAATGGGTAGTTGATGATGTTCATGATGAGAAATTACTAAGCTTGAGATATTACTTTACTAGGCTAATTATGGCTCTTACACACATATTAGGTGTAGATGGGAAGTCTGTGGTCGAAAGGAAATATTTCACAAACTTCAAAGGGTTGATGTAAGCCTCGCATATGCGAAAGTGAAAACAACTCTTAATTTAGCAGTAGAATCCTTGACTTTTACAATTGCATTTATGTTTCAGGTAATGATCCAACCACACAACAGACAACTCTCGTTTTCACTTTATATCTGTGCTTTGACTGTCTGATACTATTGTTGTCATTACTGGTAAGTTCTAAAAAAACAGCTGTTGAACTTGATCTGCTTTGAGCCAACTTAAATGTCTTGGGGAAAGTTCTTTCTTTTTTATGATCATTCGAGATTTTCACGATCGGCAAATCTGACAGATCTGACAGAATTAAAATGCAATTTTCAAGAATAATTACAATTTAGAATTTAATTGTAACCAGTATTTAATATTTCCAGTACTTTTTAAATTGTCGCTTCATTGTCAACTAATTTACACAAATAACAACAAGGAGTAGAAATCCACTTAAGGTCCACTTGTCAGAATTGCCTTACGTGAAAAACTAGATTTGTTCTTTTTTTAGAAAGCTATATGGAACAACTTATGTCTTTTTTGTCTCTCCAGGCATTGCTGTTTATCTTGTGGATGTGGTAGGCGTCGAGATGCCTCCAAATAAGCACTGGTACTGCGCCATCCAAATGTACACTTATTTTTCTGCCTTTCTGTGCAGTGCCTATCTTCTAATTATAATGACATTTGAACGCTTCTACAGCATCATCAGACCTCACAAAGCTGCCTCATTTAACACTGTTAAAAAAGCTAGAATAATTATCACGTGTATCTTTGCATTTTTTTTCATCTACAGCACTCCTTTTTTGTTTATTGGTGAACACAATGGGTTTTCCTGCGTTCACAATAGAATGGCAAGAACGCACATTCTGGGTGAAATTTACTACTGGATTACAGAAATAGTTCTCTATTATATCCCCTTCCTTTGTTTGTTGTTAATGAATAGTGTTATAATCCACACAGTGAGAAAAAGAGCCAAAGATAATCTTTCAAGGCCAGCTGAAGATGAAGGTCAAAATTTGAAAAGTAAAAATGCTGAGAAACAGATCATTAGAACTCTCCTACTTGTCACTTTTGTGTTCCTAATCCTGAATATTCCTATCCACAGTCTGGTTTACTATCTCACGTTTTTCACGGGTACCACTGCAGAATATTTTGCAGGTCTCCATTTCTTCTACCAATTTGGAGAAAAAACTTATTATGCCAATCATGGTATCAATTTCTTCCTGTATGTGATTACAGGGCAAAAGAGTAGATCAGATTTAAAGAATTTATTTATTTGCAAAAAATAAATCTAATTAATTCAGCTTTCCTATTTTTGTCAAGTGTTCTATGACAGAAGATATTGATTCAAACCTTGTGTCACCAATATTACTATTTATTAGGGTCGCTTAATTTAGGCTACCACTGGTCAACACAAGTTCATTCAGGTACTTATCTGAAGGGGTGACAGCAGATGTTCATGGCTTTAATTTGTTTACTGCACCCAACGAGTGGAAATTGTCACTTGCTGTACTGTTGCAAAAGGAGGGGGCACCAATGCTGAGCACCAGTACCTAATCAGAACTGTAGGACAATTCCTCCAGTGAAGTACTCATAGTGAGAAGAATATAAGCACACATACTTGGTTGAAACAGCTAAAAATTCTGAAATAGAAAGTTAATCACTAACTTACAAGCCCCAAACATAGATTCATCTAATTACACCAATAAACTTCTACATTTACTTGTCAAGTAGCAACCTGTTTTCTATTGAGTACTAATTTACAGGCTGATGTGGAGCAGTTTAGGCTCCTCCTGTGCTCCAGGGGCTGAAATACTGCCAAATTATTTATATCTACTGTAAGAAGTAGTCCCCCAGATACCTGGAGGGAGCTAAACAAGAGCTGTAACTATTTAGAACAAATGATGGTTATAGAAGGTGTTGGACATGACTGCCACAGACTGGTAGCACTCTCATCTCATTTGGACCACTCATTGCATTTACAAGCCAGGTGTAGCCAGATATGAACACTACGCATACTTGTAGTACTTAGCCAGGCATTACATCATTGCTCAGAGTGCCTATTGGTCAGTGGGACTGCGCATGTGGTGAGTAATACTGATTATGGGAGATCTATTTGTTGTTTGTATCAGTCTTATATTGAGACTTGTTTGGTCTTATATAAATTGCACAATAAGCAAGATCCTGATATAGTTTGACATTTTATTACTATATTGCTCTCTTGTGTATGTGCAGCATTTAAGCCTGGTGCTGGAGCTAGCATTTAAACCTAGTTGTTGTGTCTTGAATGGGTCTGATTTGAGCACTTTGCATTGTACTGTGTGATGTATAAATCCTAAATGTGGTTAGCATTTGATTGGCTGAGTCAGGTGACCTTTTGCTATTAGCCACACATCAAATTAGAACCCTGAGGCTCTGCACTCAAATGTGTAGTCTACAGTAAAAGGCACATTATGGAACCATGCAATTGGATAGTTCAAGGGGAGCTGGGCACAAAGGGAATATGATTAGTACATGTACTCACAGGGGGAGTCTGGTCATCGCAACTGCTCATTGTTGTGTATGTAACAAACTGTATTCAAGATTACTTGAATAGAACAATTTTTGGCACCCACTAAGGTACATATATCAACCTCTTACACTTGTAAAGTTGTAGTAGTATTTTGTTGTTGTTTCAAGTCTCAATGTTGACTCTATAAGTTTCAAAAGTAATTTTTATGCATTCTGGTAATGGCTGCCATCCAATATGGCAGACAAGATGATAATTTGTCACCAAAAGTCATCTGTAGCCAAATGAGAATTTGAACTTTTATGAGTTTCCAATGTTCATTTCAATTGGATAAACATTCATGCATGGTAACATTCATATATAGCCTTTTGGCACTTAACCAAACGTGCCAAAGCAAATCATCAAACATCTTCAATATATTCATGTGTAGCCTGAACCCAACCTCTTAGGTAACTCCACGAGTCACCAATAACTTGCTTGTGCTGATCCTTTGTGTAACAGGTTGAGATTTATCTCTCGCGCAAAGTTTGAGGAGAGGAGCAAAACCGCAACTGTATTTGGCTTCTGATGGCCAAAAGAGCATCATTCCATGTCTCAAACATCTCCTCAAGCTTTCCTGCCAAAACCCCTGTATGGATCAGGCATGGATCACGTTCTGATCATGTGGAGATCACGCACACCCTGTTATCTCCTCAAACCAATGTCCAATCAGTGCAAAGATGGGACATGCACAATCCTGGCAGCCAATCAGCAAATCGCATGATGAGTACAACCAATCACCATCTGACATGTGGCATTGTATTCCTACTCCACCCCCT
>JBCAUG010728011.1:0-12158 GCA_038406175.1 Haplosyllis leylae
CAAAAGGCAAATTTACATATTCTGTCACCTCACACAATTGACCCCAAGTACAAACAAGTTTCCTATTCAGTGGCTGAGCGATTTTGAACTTTAATCACAGTACAATAGCAATTTTTCTTCCCATAGTAAAAGAGCAATTTGTAGGACAACACCCTATTCAAATCCCTATTGAACCGTGATTTAAGTAATTTAATGGACTTGAAGTGTTCATTACTGATCTCAATGCACTCGCTTGCTTCACAAGCTCTGTGCATTAATTTTCAGTAATGAACACTTCTCTGTCCGTTAAATCTTACTTAATGTGCTCGTTTAAGGACCGAGGCTGAGCAGACGGAACTTTAATGAAGTGAATTTTTTGTGAGTGTAAAGATTTAAAGCTTCCTGCTATCACTTGTGCAATCAAGTTGTTTGCAATCCCTGCATGCATGCAATCATCCGTTCGTTTGTGCAATCAACTACGCTCTCGTTCCATTCAACTGGAACCAGTCGAGCATTCGAGTTTTCCCTAAAATAGATGATTCTATCAGATCTGGCAGAATTGTATTAGGTTTAATTGTTGCGCCTAAGTAATGGGCAAAGTTTTCGAATGAATTACATGAGGGTTTAGCCAATCATTGGGATAGCTTTTCATATGTAATAGGAAACATATTGAAAAAATACGATGAAACTTTGGCAATGCTTTCGGAAAACTATGTTTTAATGGAGTGGTTGATTTCTGAAAGTAATTGAAAATTTTGGGCAAATAAAAGATTTAAGTTTGACAATGTTTCGGGGAAAATTTGGTTAAATTCAGTGGTTTCTTTCTCAAAGTAATGGCAAAAGTTTGGCAATGTTTCTGGGAAATTTTGGTTAAATTGAGTGGTTTCTTTCTCAAAGTAATGGCAAAAGTTTGGCAATAAAATGACATATCTTTGGCAATACTTTCTGAAAGTTATGAGAAAACACTGGCACAGTTTTGTGAAACTAATACCAAATTAATAACAATGTTATCACAAACTTTTGCTAAAACTTTCTCAATGCTGTTTAATAATTAGGGAATAAAAATTAATTGTGTACAGCTAAATTCAAAACGCAAATATCTTCATTCCGCAAAAACGTCAATAAAAGCTTTCAAATTTGCGATAAAATTCCATAATGGAAAATAATCTTTAATGCTAAATAAATCATGTAAAACACAAGAAAAAAGTCACAATAACATCAAAAATCTTTTATTAAGGATTGTTGAAAATGAGAAAACTTATTTACATAACATATTCAGCTTATGTTAATGCTAATACGCATTTACTAGACATCAATGAAAATATCCTGGCCAGCCATAGCTGCCATTTCCTTTAACTTGTCGATGGTTGCATTGTAAAAATCTGGAACTTCTTCAAAAGGTGATTGCGATTGAGAATTTGAAGACATATCGCTGTCAAGAGACATACCATCTTCCAATGAAATTTCACAGAACCCATCCTTATTATTTGAAATGTGCAAGATACTACTGAAATTTGGAGTCCCGTCAGAAATCCTCAGAATCTGCAATGAAATTTAAAACTATTTCCTTCTGAAATAATATTATTTCAGGCTATGAAATCAATAACAATATTATTCTTACTTAAGTGGAAACAATATCTTACAAATTATATTTAACTTGAATATTGGGAAGGCAATTGTCACGACAAGGACATGAGAGAAAAAGTACTAACCAAATCGTTTTGGTTGTTTTCATTTGCGCCTGCTGAAATTAAAGGACATTGTGTGATCAGCCTATATTATGCAAGTAAGAGATTATTGATAAAGGCGCAGGATGATAATTTAACTTAGTTCATAAATTTACACATACTTACGAATACTTGTTGATTGTGGGTTGATTCCACTTGATGTTTCAATACTTTGTACACCTAAATTGGGGTTTGCAACTGAAATTAATATATAAATTAGAATTTTAACATCTGTGCCATATCAATTAGAAAAAAATACTCCAATGATTAGTTATTGGAAAATTACATACTACACACAGCGTACCTAGTAGTGAATTAATGCAATAATTCTACATGTGTGGGTCTGTCAAGAAGCGCGGTGCTACTAACTCCGGGGGGGGGGGGCAAATCATGCTTGTTGCTGCCCCCCCCCGGACTTGATGCACCGCTGTCTGTATGGCTGTTGCATTTACGCAGAAATACTTTATTATTGAGAATAACATTATTATTTACTTTCAATTGAATTATGCAAATCCATTTGTTTCTGCTGTTGTCTATTCTCTTGGTCCAAAACTATCTTCTGCTGGCTGTCAGTACTTGTTGCAGAGGGAAAACTTGGTGATTTCTGTGATATCAATGAAGGCATTTCTAAAAGTGAAAAGTACAATTAAAGACTTCTGTAGATAAACTGGTAGAAAGCTAATTCGGTGTTCATACGAATATATTACGAAAACTTTACCACTTTTCTTCTTCTTTTTCATGGCAAATTTGACAGAATTATTGCCATTACTTTGAAAGTCCGAGTCCGAATCGTCAGCGTCACTAAACTGTCCACTTATAGCCTTACGCTTGGTTGCTGTAATTTTACATAAAATGGAAAACAAACTAGAGTTAATTAAATCATTTCCAAAATAAAGAGAAAACACACCACTGACCTTTCTTAGGGCCATCATGTTTGCTTGATTTGTTTCCTTCATTACCAGTTGTTGTTGCTGTGACAGGTCTTCCTACATGGAAAAATAATTTTGGATGTAAAGTTTAACTCTTCAATTCTTTATTATTTTCCCTAAAGAACACTACGCATTACTTCTCTTTGTAACCCTTCTCCTTTGAGCTCCAGCAATTTGTTTGTTTCCAATCTGTTTTACTGCTTCTCCCTGTGGAGATTCATCAACATTTTCCTCCTGGGGAATTTCTGCCAATAAGGATAGTTACAGGTGTAATTAAATAGCACACATAAATATTTATGACAATTATTACAAATTTAAATGTTATTCATTATATTTCAAAACAACCTGGATGTTGATCTGGCAATGGTGCTACGTCATCTTTTTTAGGAATATAAACTATATCTGAATTGCAAAATGAATGACGCTAAATTATTGTGGGTAAATAGATAGATTTATAAATTTTAACTTCAACTCACGACTAGTCAATTCTAGAAAGGCGTAAAATTCTTACTGTCAGCGTATTTATCAGGGTCATTTCCATAGGTTTCTGAGAAAGTCATTACACACAATGAAGCCTCATCAAAATGGCATTCGTCGAAAGTAGCAGGCTTCTCACCATAACCAGTGAAATTTTTTAAAATTCCAGTCTTTCGAAATTCCTCATAAGCTTTTCCACACTCAGCCAGAGTACACTGTTTAGCAGTGTCAATAAGAATTACCAAATTTGTCAGTCTTTTCAGGAGAGTTGAAGCAAATATTCTATCATTTAAATGATCTGCTATTCTAACAGTGCCAATGCCATTTCTAATTGCATTCCGCAACATAGATTGTATCTTATTTTCCAGTTCACGGACAGACTACAAAATTTTAAGAAGTACATATTTATTCTATTCATACAATTATTAAATAATATTTGTATTGCTAGGTTGAAATATTTGTTACACAAACCATTTGCTGTAGTTTCTTTCTGACGCGCATGATTAGGGTCAGGAAAATATCAGCTGAGTGATGTTGTTCTGTCTGAAGTTTGTAAGGTAATGTGAGCTGAGTAAATGATCGAAATGGTTAATTGCACAGTTGATTGATCTGGAGTAATATCGAAAGATGTGGGAAAGTTTTAAGAGAAATTTAAGTGACGTCAGTGGCACTCAATATTTTTTAAACAAGATGCAAGTTATGCTGACAATAAAGGGGTGGCCCCCCCAAACAATTCTATGTATTCACATGTTAATTACAAAAGAACATGAGTAAATAATAAATATATCTTTCAAATAAATGAACCTACATGCTTAACCATTCTATTATTCCAGTTCGAGTAACATTTTATACAGTAAAAATATGAATATTATGAAATTATGATTAATTTCGTTTTAATTATTAAAAAATATTACTTTTTAGTGGCTTTTTCATTTTGCATATCTTAGTACTTCCTGTTTCTTGTTTGGTTCCTGTTGTTTGTTTTGGATTAAAGGTGAGATTTTAATTGATAATTCTCACATAATTCGACATCCTTTATAAAAGGTATTGAGTGCAGTAAGTAAGTAATGGATGTGGTATAAAATGATGCTGTAATATCTCCGTAATATGTGCTATAACCCATGTAATTGGATCGAAGTGAAAAAAATATTTCGCGCGAAAACAAAATGTTACTCGATCTAGATCTAGTCATACATTGCGACGATTGATGCTGCCAAAACGAAAAGTCTTTGAATTGTCATGTATTTACATCAGTTCAGGTTAAAGTTTATCATTCTCAGAAAGGATATAGGATATTGGCGACAATTCTACACAATGTATTCAGTGTAAATATGTGGGTGCCAATGTGATAGATGACATAAACATGTAAACTGACATGTGTCTTGTAAACATGCTAACTGCATGCATGACTCGAATAAGTGTTCAATTTCTTTTTCTACAGTAAACGTTTTGCAGAAGAAGTTAATTAAAATGGCTCAGAAGGGTAAAGGCAGCCCAGAACGCAAACTTATGGCTATGTTAGTGTATTTTGAATTGATATTTTTCATTTGGAATTATGCACACAAAAGTAACTGTAACATGTACATGTAAACATGTAAATTCTTAAATTAATTTACTTTCTTTTCCGACATGAATGTAAATGACTATACTTAAACTAATGTTTATTTTTCAACACAGGGACATTGATGTGGACTCTCACCAGCCGTGTACACTTCATCAGCAGGCACCTGCAGTAATTGGACCATTTGCTGGGTGGCCAGGCTTCAATGTAACTGCACCAACTTCAGGAAGTAGCGATATGACATGCACTACTGGAAGTACTCAACAGCAGAGTCAACTGATAGTCGCACCATTTCAAATACCATCAGGCACATTTAAAACACCAACTACATTGGCCGGACAGTATCTGAGCCAAAGTGCAAGGTCATTAAATGCATGTTAAAATGTGAAATGTTGTCGGCATGCAGTGAATGTTTTGACATGTTTTACGATCAGTTTATGAATGAATTTGTGCCTCTATTTCAGTGCAATGGCTACACAACTGAAAACAACATTGGGTGCTCCGAGTTCTCTGCAATTCCTTAATCCGGCGAAGAAGCAGACTTTGATTTTGCCCGATAAGGCTGGTATAATGAGGCGACATCAACTAAGATCTGATACGGTGAAACACATCCAAGCAATAGTAGATGCAGAAGAGAGCATGGAGGTGTTTCAACAATCTTCTGCTGTACAACATCAGCTAATGCCGAGTACCTCCTTGGGAAGTGTAGCTTCCACATCGTCTCTACAAAGCGCACCATCTGTCTCTTCTCAGTGGAGTCAAGCATCTAGTGCTCAAAACAGGTAATAGTTAATTAGACATCAGTAAAGCACAGTAATAAGTTACACGAGAAAAATAATGGAATTTGTAAATCATGTGTAAAAAGTGTTTACTTTCAGGGATTTCGGCAATGCTTTGAGGCACTTGTACCAGATGTTGTCCGTAGCCAAGACTCAGCAAGATGTTGACCGCATAAAACTGGAGATTGAACGACTAATGCAGCAGGAACAACAAACTTCTTGGCCATTTGCGGGAGAAGGTAACAAGAAGTAAACACACAGGATTGTAGCAGAAAGGTGATTGTGAGCGCAGCCAGTTAATGACAATAATTTTGACAAGAGCTGTTAAATTCTTACCTAGATTAAGTTTTCCTTTGGACATTTTCCCATTTTTGTTCTAGACATTTCAACTAAACATTATGTAATAAATTCAAAACTGTTCAACATTGAACAGTTTTAATTTGAGTCTCATCAATTTTACTGGAACTAAACATCATAACATGTTGAGTTTAAATAAATTTACCCCAAAAAAATGGCACACATTTCAAATAAAGAGAAATTGTCAATTTAATTAATGTGTACAATCTGTGTATGAATATGTGGAAATGTTTTTGCATAAACATTTTCCTGGACAAAAAATGTGCACACAAACTCTATTTCCAAAAAATCTTGTTATTTTTTATGTTTTCCTTTCCTTTTTTCAATTGAACTTACCAACTTCTAATTTGTTAAAAAATAAAAGAAATTCAGATTGGAGGACATTTGATGCTATCAAGTTCTTTAATGAAAATGTTAAAAAATGTTAGCTTAGAATAAAATTTGAAATGATTGACTTTTAAACATGTAAACAATTATTTAATTCCAGTTTCTCATGACGCAACAGAAAGTATTGATTCTAGTCAATTAGGTGAAACACAGTGCATGTTACCTTCCGAAGAAGATGTCGAAAGTGATTCAGTCGAATGTGAGAAGACTTCTTCTGCAAAGTGTAACCAAGGACATTTTTTGAAACAACCCAAGAAGGGATTCTTCAATAGATTTAACTTAGCAATAAGCAGGATCTTCATATCAAAACTTTGATATTTATCTGAGAACTACAGAACACTTCCGTTATTTGCAATGATTTCAGTATGGATTAAGTGCCGCATGTGTATTTATGGGGAAGGATTTATGTGAGACATGGACATGGTGGACGGAGTTTTAAGCGATTGATTATTGATTATGCTGGAATATTTGACTGGTCAGAGAAATCGTTGGTTATGATTTGAATGGCAAATGAGAAATTTGCTACATTGGTTTATGATTTCGATTATTAGATTTAAGTTAGTTTTGTAAAGGGAAGTCATGTTTAGTTACTTTTTTAGCAACAAATAAGATTACGAATCATAGTATGCGAGCATAATTGAAGTACAAATGAGTATGCCTGTAATTTTGCCATGTCGTAAATAAACTGTGATTGAAAAATTAGCACTCTGTCTTTCTTAACATGGAATGTAAATTTGTGCGTATAGCCATGCATGCGTAATGATACAAGATGCGACATCTTTTGGTTTGGATTTTGCGCTTAAGTAGTTTCAAAATTATTGTATTCTTATGTGGAAGTTTTGTAAACAACGACCTAATTTTAAAACATGATGATATCGAAGTTCTGTCCACCATTCATAATCAATAAATCAGAATGATTCCTCCAGTGCTCTTGCACCAGTTTCCGGAAATACTTCAATTTTTTGCATTGGTATTGAGATGGAGAACTGTTTTGAGACATCACAGAAGACAAATGAATCAGAATTTTATGGACTTAATTCAAATGATACATGTATTTACAAATTTAATGCAAAATTGGTTACAATTGATATTTCTTACAAGAAGATGGATGCAGTTGCGTAAACAGAAAATGAGATGCCTTTTTAAGCCTCATTTACTTGTGCAACTTTTAAGAGGATACAGGTAATTTGTAGTTGAAAATAAATTGATTTCAATCGATTTGTTCCCATTTAATTCATTCTAGACTTGGTGCATAATTTATTAACAGACGAGATTACACCTCAATAGATCTCTGGGATAAACTACAAAAAAACTGGAGTCTTTTCTTCTGGTTAACAGGAGAGTTACCTCCGACTCTGCAGATTATTGTAGATGAAATTAGGCAGCAATTTCTTCCTAATTTAGCAAGGGGCAGAATTCAGATTCTGGATTTTACAAACCAGGTTCGTCGGCATAAGTCTCATGAATATGTTTGTCATATTTTTGGCTAATTACAACTTTGTCTAAAAATGTTCTTACTCAAACAGATACTTTTAACAATGGTATGGTTATGGAGGTATCCTACATTTTTCCACTTGTCCAGTCATTTTGGAATTCCTGTCAGTTGTACCCACCACATCATCCACAAGTGTCTTAAATTGCTACATTCATACATGGTTCCAAAGTATATTAAATGGCACACAATGCAAGAATGGCAAAATCTTGCAGGCACATATCCAGAGTGGCCCAGAGTAGTTGCTATTCTGGATTGTACCCCTTTCAGGATAAGTCGGCCTAGAGGTTTGAATTATGAAAAAATATTTGTTTTGTAATTGAGTATTATGAAAATGCCATGCATAATGTTTCTTAACATCAAAGCAAAGTTCTTCTGTTCTAGGCCCCATGCAGAGGATGTTTTACAGAAGAGATAGACATTGTTTCTTTTTGAATTGGGTTGTTATTGTTGATGTATTAGGAGAAATAGTTCTTAGCAGGCGAGGATTCATTGGGAGAGTTCACGATGCAGTTTGCTTTCAGTACTCATTTTCACATATTTTGCAATATTTATTTAACTTTTGATTTATGTCAATTGACAGAAATGTAGAAATTTTCAGTTTGTTACAGAAATGTAAATCTTCCAGTTTTACCTCCTGGACTTCAAATAATGGCTGACCAAGGCTTTGAACACAGACTTCCTGTAATTGTTTTGCCAAGAGCAAATCAGCTGCAACTGCCTCTAGTGATGCGCAAGTGAGTTAGTGTTGTCAAAATTAATTCCTCAAAGAGCATAAATTTGCATTTATACTGCATGACAGTAGCAACAAATTTAAGGCAATACATTGAAATGCTCATGTTCTTTTCAATTACTAGTAGTTTTAGGTCCAGACGGAGCCTCATAGAAAGATGTTTTGGAATACTGAAGAATTCATACACATCAGCAGGAACCAGACGTTACAGAAACAGACGTTTCTCAGGGCCACTAGTCTGTAATTTGTGTGCTGCACTTTTTAACAGACGACGAATTGTCTTCCAGATGATTAGAAATACAACAGGAAACCAATATATGAACTAACTATTCTTAATTGTAATTGTTCTTTAAAATAATGTGAAAGTTTTGCCAATGAAATCCTGTAACAATGTCTTTACTGTGTCATAATTTTCGCAAACTTCTCATTCATGCAATGTGTGATGAGCCATGAAATGCATTGATCATAGCGCCCTCACAGCAGCAGTATAAAAGAGAACTGAATCAACTACTCATTCTTATTCTTGTGAAGATGGCCTCGCAGAATGAACCGGATTGGGAGAATTTGCTGAAATCTAAATATGCGTCCTTTACTGTCGAAGTTCAAGCATATTTAGATAGCCTTTATATTGCGACTAGTAGTGAAATTTCAATGATAAATATCTATGAAGCAATCAAGAATGATTCTAAAGTCAATTCCAACCTGAAGTTACTTTACAAGGAAGCGTGTGAAGGAACAAACAAGGACGTTAAAGCGCACATAAAAAATCACATTTCTAACTAATGCAGGAGTCTGAAGTGAGACATAATGCAACAAGTAATTTCATATTTTGTCCAAAAACAGTAATGTTTTATTACTGATATTTTTTATTTAAATCTTTCAGAGCTCATCCTAAAGTGAAGCACATTGATATGCTTCATGCAGCTGATTATGCAAACATGGATATGGCGCAGATGACCAGAAAAATCGACTGTGCCAAAAAAGTTGATCAATCTATTTCTGCAGCTATTGAGTAAGTTTAATTAACTGTTTGCACAAGAATATTAATAATAAGTTGTGAATTAGACGCAATTTGTAACTGAAATGTATTATTGAAATCTCATTTCAATAGCAAAGAATGTAAGAAGAGGAAGTGCATGAAAGAGGGTTTGTATCAATATTTTTGTTATTTTTCATTTTGTTTATTTTTTCGTTACCATCTGAATAGTTTTGATAGTTTGTATTTTATTCAGATGACAGAAAGAGCAAGAAACGTGATGGAGATCACTTTGACTGGTCGGATGATGAGACTGCTGATAAGAGTAAGGAATAAGATCCGCCTAATTATCTAAAATTATGTGGATTGAATTAATTTTAATAATTTTATTCCATAAAAATACCTTATTTCTATGATTAAAGTTGAAGGCAAACCAAGTGGATATGAGACTCAATCAGATTCGAACGATGATCAAGTACATGGTATGATTACATGTCACATTTTACAATTATTTATATTTATTTTGGAGATGTAAAGACCAAATAATTTTATTTTGTGCTCAATTTTATTTATTCAAAATACAGATGAAGACAATGAAATGTGGCTTGATGAAGGAGACAAGATTGTGGCAAGTGAAGCAGAGAAAGGAGAAACTGACGAAGATTGACAAAAATACATTGACTTAGAATCTGGGGGTAATTTGCAAATTAATTAGACTATAATTAAAATTGGATGACAACTTATTTGGTCCGAAATAATTATTGTGATATTTCAGATGTTGTTTACAGTGAGGTGGAAAATGACGCCAAGAAGCAAGTTTCTGCCAAAGAGCCTTTGAAGGTTTATGGAAAGAAATCACCGTAAGTTTAGTAAGTCAATTGTCTATGATATAAATGACAGTTTTTATGAAGAAATATGTTTGAATTTAATTATTTTCAGAACGTCTGGAAGATTGAAGTGGAAAGCAAAGAAACCGGTACAATTGCCAAAGTTGCCTGACAAAAGATCAAAGGCTGAAGCTCAGTAAATATTTCAATGTTGTGAATTTAAATTATATGTCTGAAATCTTGTGTACAATATAATTCAAAAATGTGTACTCATTTTTGCAGATTTGACAGGATTTTTAAAGAATCCAAGAATAGGTATATTTACTTATTTTACTCATTTCACCAAATTTTTTGCCTATGCCAGTAGAGATTTATCATTTAAATATTCTGCAATGAAATTTTTCAGCGTTGATGTCATTCCAATAAAAATGATGAAGAAAAGAAGCAACTGGAGCAAGTTGTTGAATCATTTGACAAAGGCAAATCTCCGAAAACGTAAGGTTAATTGATATTAAAAATTACACTAAGCTAAAATTAGAAATGGATTTATCGCCCACAACAGTATATTAATTTTTATCTACAAACTGTAGGCAGGATGAGAAGGATGAGGAAGAAGTTGAACTTATGCGGGCAATTAAGAAGTCCACGAAGTCACTGGGTAAGTGCAGTGTGGAGCAAACTGCAACCTTGATGGCATGGAGTGAAAAAAATGGACTGAATGTTGACAAGTATCGCAACAAAGTCATTAAAGATTTGGAGGAAAATGATGACTAGATAAGTAAATGTTCGTATTAAAGTTGAAAGTAGTTTATTTTTACTTTGCAGGTTTAAATAATTTGCGAGTAATTACTAATGTTATTCTATGTCAGTTTGGTGCACAATGATACTTGTTTTGTTGCCTACATTTAAAATATAAATTCCTTTCACTTTTCAGTGAGTTCTGACAGTAAACATAATGCTGACGATGACCATGAGGCATTGGTACCAAATGATGAGCCATTATATCAGAATCAAATGGCTGATCCGGCAAATGCATTCTATTTTTTGGAATTGTAGCTATTGTAGTCGCGGTCAATTATTTGATTAATAAAATAAAGAACTCAATTGGAATAATTGTTTTGTTGAATATATTTATTACTCAATCCAAGATTTCAATGTAGTGTTAAATTTTAATTTGACCGTTACTAAATCGTGTAAGGAATAGAAGGTATAATATTTGTTACATTGCGAAGACCAGTAAAATCAGTCTACAACAAATTGTAGTAAAAAATAGAGACCAATACAGCGGAAAATATAAGTAATGGCAACGTTAAATGCTGTTACATGTTTATGGCCAATAAATGTCCAAAAAAGACAGGTTTCTATCAAGATGTATGTACTCCACCCATACTTGTGTGATAGCAAAATCATTAATTTTTTGCAAGTAGCAAAAAGCCTAAAGTCGTGTCACCCTCGCAAAGTTTGCACAAAGTTTTGCCAAAATTTTCCCAAAGTTTTCCCAAATTAACCCCACAATTATCACATTAGTTCCAAATCACATGAAACAACATCTTAAGACAATTCTGCCAGATCTGACAGAATGATCTATTTTAGGGAAAACTCGATTATCTGAAATCGTGGTTTTCAAAAACGCACAAAATTAGCAATTTAGTAATCCCGTATATTTGCAGTTTACTTATTTATTTGCATCACATGATGCTGGTAAAAAGTGAAATTAGAATATCACTGGATAAAAAAAGAAAATTATATTTTAAGGCTGTAGACTTTATTGGTCAAGGTCAGTTCAAATACCACAGCTAAAAAAAAGTTGGCAATATTGATATTTACCGCCCGCATCTGAAGGATGGGAAAGGTGTGTGTCTATCCAGGAGGGGGGAGTAGCCATACCCCACAATTCATTGCATTTGAACATGGTCTCTGGTCCCAGGTCCTTT
>JBCAUG010728022.1:0-12157 GCA_038406175.1 Haplosyllis leylae
GCAATAGAATGAGTAACCGCAAAATAAAAAATTTTCGCGAATGATTTTACCTCTTGTCTCCGCCATGTTTCCTTTGCACACTGACGCTATGCATGACGTCATGGCTTTCCTTTACAATGCGGCCTTTACTTTGCGGTAGGTTGCACCTCCTGTTATTTCAGACTTTGTTTGGAGTGATACCGGTTGATTTTAGCTTTTAGGCAGAAATGTACAGATGTGGGAACGTTTGGTTTTTTTCGGGACACGGAGATATCAAACAACGAGAATACGAACCGTTTGACTGGCTCTATTTCTGTTGTTTCTTCCATTGCCGTTGTAATCACAAAGCGCATGGCTACCATTGTAAATCTTATTTGTCCGGTTGAAAATGATCGTTAGCCTGTTTGCTAAAGGTGAAGAGCATGACAACAACGGCAATTAAAGAACATCAATGACGCATAACTCTGGTTTTACCTTTACGTGATGTTACAAACAGGAAGGTCTCAAGGCAACGTAAAGAACAATGATATACTTCAACGTCAGGGTTTAATGCTGTTAAGCTGCTTGTTTTTATGTCTAATTACTAAAAGAACGAGTCTGCATGGTTTGAAGATTCTTTGATCATATCGGTGTTAATGTGATGTCATCCAATTACACGAACGTTACTGGTTGAGCAGAAGAGAAACATTTCACCTGTTTTGTTTTGCAGAAATACAAAAACCATATTTTCGCATTTGGCCGCCTTCACTTTTATGATAGTGCAAGGTAATACGATATACGATTACCTTAAGAAGGTATATACAATATACGAGGGGGAAACCACATTCTCACTTAATGTAGGGCCATAAATGTAGTAAAGCTGTAACCGCTGACAGCTTATAGCTAAACAGCCCACTAATACATAACGACCAATAACACAGCTTCACAGAGGGTATATAAGATACATACGGGCCCCGCATTAGGGTTCCCACCTAAAACATTGACAGCTAACACATGACCTAGCCTAAGCAGTGGAGTCCCATTACAGGAGTGCCAAGCGCACTTTACTGCCGTTACGTTATTATTTCACCGCCAAGTATGGAGAGAGAGAGAGAGAGCTTATTAGAAATTAGGACCGAGCTAATAAGACAACAATAGTTAATTAAATCGAAATGTTATTTCTTGTGTAGTAGGAATTAAAATCGGAACGCATGAAGAGCAAAACAGTTTAAAGACAATAATGTTTTGACTGAACCGACATGTACTTCCTCAGTCTGTCTCAGACAACAAACATCTCATATTCGTTACCCCCATTTGGCTTTTAGGCTTACGTTACTTCTCAAAGGTTTTGCAAAGTACTTTGCCTTCTCGCTGTGCGACAGCTGAACAGGAGAATGTGTAGTTTTCATTACCGTTTTCTACAAGTTGAAATGTGATGCAGAAATACTAAGGTCTTTGATAGTTCAAAGGATAAAACATTGCAGTATCGCAGAAGGAACTATTTCTTACTCTAATACACGGGTTGCTTTTAGAATAAAGTTCCAGTAACTTGGATGAGACATAATAAAACATAATGGAAGGAAGTCTGGTGTACACCAACACACATGGTGTTCATAGAAAAAAACTCCAGTTACTTAGACATGAAAGAGTCTATTCAAGTCAATTCCATTTCCAAAAGAATGTGGTTCTAACAAAAAATCCACCCTGGTTTTAAAACTCAAGTGCACTGGAAAAATTATATTTACGCCGAAATATATCTTTGTTGCTTTTGGCCAATTTTCCAGGAAAGTACGGGCTGGCTGGTGTTTCTACATACATGTTTCAAAATATAAAAAAACTAATGGTACTAATTCTCCCAGATAATATAACAGGGTGAATGTTAAACTCATACATGAGCATAAATTTCTGAACTTTAAATTTCAATGTTTGCATGGACAATTTGTAGTGTATAATTTATCATTTTCAATCTTCTGCCAGTTAATGCCCACAAAAGAAGCTGTCTGTCTTTTTTTGTTCTGGAGACGGTTGGTTATCACCCCTGAAATTTTGCCACGGTTTCATTTTCAAAAATGTCAATATTGTGCAGAGTTTCACACCATTTATTACTTTATTTTAGGCTCATTTGCTATTTATCCCGAACTGAACTGTGTGAAGATATTTAAATTAGGTTAAATTTGAAAGCCAGGGTAGAATCTATCACTTGCATGTGTCATCATCACCATCACCATTTCTCATATTCACCACTGAGTCAACAACTGTCAAGAAAGGCTTCCAGTAGGAGGCGCACCAACCACTGCACCTATCCCTGTTCCTCCCATCCCGGAGACCTCCTTCCTGCCTAATCCTTCGTGGCTGGTCCTTCTGGGAAGGAAGGGGCTTCCTTCCTGCCTGGTCTGTGCTGATTGTTCCTTCCCAGAAGAAGGGGTCCCGGTCCCAGTCCATTATGGGACAGACACACAGAACTGAAAACATTGCCCGACCTCGTACTACGTACGTGATTGGTAACAAATGTTAAGATCATTTCACAGAAGTTTTCTTTTGGGGATCAAAGACTGAAGTGACTTTGATCAAATTGTAGCTGCATAGTTTACAGCCAAGACGTGACAGAATCGATTTCGATTCGTTTCGATTAAGCACGATTTCTGTTGGTCAGAACAGTAGCTAAAATCGTATTGCTCTTCTCGTGTTTCTTACCATTACTAAACCAATTGAAGCGGGAAAGGGACGAGTGACGGATGTGTCTCAATTAGCATTTACATGTAGGTGATACGACTGCAAGAAGAAGTCATGGCCACCGGTCTAAAGATATTTTTGGCATTTCCTTCGTCTATTTCGACAAATTCAACCAAATGTTTTCAATTGTTGTTCATCTGTAAATTTGTATGTGACAAGGAACTGTAGTTGTGTGGTAAGGTCACTTTGGTACCCTGTGTTATCATGGAAAAGTAACTATCAAATTTAGCATCTGGTATCCTTAAATAAGCATGTCACTGTGAACGTTTTATTTTTGTATTAAGGTCACTGTGAGGTTTTATTACGGATTTGACATGTTACTGTTGAATTAGACACAGGGACTATATATGGAAAAACTCGGATGGTTTACCAATGCTCCGAAATTTTTCAATACACATGGCAATGACTGTGACAATGAGTTGGATGGTAAAGTAGAGAACCACACCTACATACAGAAATTAGGAGTGGGGTACAGGAAATAAACCCCAAAGGGAACTAAACTCCACAAGCAAAATTTAATAATACATTTGACCGTTCATAAAAACTGAATGAAATAACTATACTTTAAATTGCACAAAAGTCTTAAAATTTCTTCATTTGAGCAAACGGTACTCTGATTGGCAGGTAAAAAGTTGTAGACCACTCTTAAAAAGTGAGAGCATTCTGGTTGGCTGATAAAAAATTGTGCATCACTTGGAAAGTGTACAGCGTGTTTTAGGCCTATTAAATCAATTTTGCATTTTGGCAAGGGGTACAACAAAGTTAGCCGCCCGTTCAAGCCAATGAGAACTGTTCATTTTGCGTAGCCATATGATGTATTTCTATGTTGGTTCATCTCTAGTGGTAGCAAGATACACTGAACAATTACTTCTGAGACACAATATCACAGAATTTTAAAAATAAATAGTTCTGACGGATAACTGCCGTATCTGTTTCTTCTTTGAAACATAAATTTGAACGTCTGAATATCTAATGGCGCAGTTTTCTG
Organism: Haplosyllis leylae; assembly: GCA_038406175.1. Lineage (NCBI taxonomy): Eukaryota > Metazoa > Annelida > Polychaeta > Phyllodocida > Syllidae > Haplosyllis > Haplosyllis leylae. The sequence goes on from JBCAUG010728022.1 coordinate 3,680, forward strand.
CTATTCAAGTGTTTTACATACAATTGATTTAGGTTTACCGTTTGGTGAATATGATATCGTGTGTTGAATGAAATGAGAAAATCCTGCAGTAATTAAATAAAGGCTTGTTTACACGTGCGTGTGCGTCTGCGTGTGCGTCAACGTCTGCGTCAAGTTTTGTATTGAGTCAATAAAACAAAACTTCACACACATATACAATGCTTGCAATATTGCCTGGTTTTTTACACCGTGGATCAAAGATTACAAATGTGGATGGAAACGTTTGAGTAAACTCACACCTGTGTCGTTTAATATTAGCATTGTGTTTAAATTAGGCTAATGTAATTGTCTGTTGGAGCAATAAATGTAGAAGTAAATGGGAGGAGCTGGGCGTGACAATAAATAGTTTCATTTCGAAACATATCCAATTTGTGTACTTTGTATAAGGTTTTGTTTGACAGCAATAAGATGAAAAACATTCTAAATTTGGTTTGAGAATTCCAATTCCTTGAGGGATGGAACCATGGAGAATTAAAAAAGTAACTGATTTCACTTTGGTGGCTCGTTTGCACTGGTTCGCATACGTTCTATATCCTTTACAATCCCCACTAAACCATGGGAGTCTTGAAGCAACAACCAGCCAGCAAACCACATACGTGACTCTGAGAGCCACCAATAAAACGTTGTGCAGGTTGCTCGAAACAAAGGATCTCTTTGTTTTGTTTTGTTTTGTTTTTTGTCGGTAATAATTATTTTGCCCTGAATTGTCCCATTGAATTTAAAGGTGTGTTGTGCTCAGGAGTTTGAAATAGTAGCAGTGTCATGCCTGTAAATTCCATGTTGAGAAAATTTTAAAGTAAAATGTTTTTTTGCGTCAAACGTTTAGATGATACGAATCCCCAGCGGATAACTGTTGCGTTTTAGACGGTCTCAAAAATCCCTATCTCCTCAATCCCCGAACAGTTTAAAATGACAATTTGGTGACAGAGCTTCGTCTTTTAACCAATCGTTACAGGTGTACTTGAGCTTCGAAATTTGCATGATATTGATGATTGGTGCTTATTGGCACCATCATGGAAATCGGTTATGCTAATCGGGAAACCTACACAAAGCAATTTACAGTGCTGGTTTAGGATATGAATTAGGCAACTCCGGTTACTAATTGTCAGTGCAGCTTTTCTTACGCAGAATGCATGCCACAATGACACACCTTTAAGCTTATATGTTAGAAGAAGAAATTCACATTTTCAGTGAAATTTCTAAGCAATTTCTACTACTTTTTCAAGGACGACAAATCATTTTACTTATTTACCTTGAAATAATAGGAACTGAGGTAATCGTTAACTATCATTTTCTCCGATGTTCCTATGCTATAATTGCAGATAATTGACTATACAAAGAGATGATCAAAAGAGTTGTGTAGGTATTGTCATTGTTACTTGATCCTCTGCACTTCTCTGCGAAAAATTCGACAGTTGCACTGAGAACAAAGAGATCAATCATCTTTCTTCGCAGACTTTCTGTGCACTGATCAATGTCACGTCCACACAGATATGTTCTACCTACTTGGTACTTACAATGATGATATCATGTTCTTGACTCTGGGGACCACCAGTATTGTCAGATTTTTGATTCAGGAATTAATGATAGCAATTTAACCTTAATTCCCTCCCCCGCAAGGAACAGCGAGAATTACTTGGCGAAAATGTACCCAGCGTAAAAATATCTGCTAACATTGTGAATTGTTATGTTTGCTATGTGTTGGTGCTGTGTGCGCGATCATACATACATGACACAAGATGACAGGAGATATCGTTTTTCCATGTGTAGTTGCAGATCTTTTTATGCAAATAATTTTTTGACTGTTTGAAAAGTTATGTTGATCATGAAAATATTAGAAATACTTAGGAGGATTCCTTCAAATTCAAAAACGATAAAAAGATAAGTGTAAGTCCTTTTACCGTTATGACTCATTATTAGAATCTCCTCATTGAACCAAAATTTCTCTGCAAAAAAAAAAAAAAAGAGATATAGTCTGAAAAATGTCCTTAGTGGAAAATTGGAACCTGGTTAAAGTAGAAATCCCATTGCATAAGGGTTGGAACGCAACTGACTAGAAGTTCGCATTAAGGTACTTCGATACAACATACACATTGCAAATTGTTCAGCTGTTGTTTGAAGAACATAATATTTTAAGATATATCTCTGAAAGTTTCTGCAACATTCACCAGCCAACTATCAAGTAATCACACTACAAAGATGGCTAAATTTCCCATTGAAACCAATGGTAATCTGCAGTTTTCTCAAATTTGGCATGGTGAAACTTCTTAAGACTTCACACATCATTGCAGACATTAAAAACTGGTGGCTTCAGATAAAAATTATTGAGTTACTCAATATCTTCCTATTTTTAAATTAAGATTTTGATGAAATCATAAGTTTTATTTTGTCTCCCAAAAAGGTTTATGCTCCACTGACCACTGTTAAATGTGTAGCAAATGGTCAATGAATCTTGCCTGTTTACATTTTGGCCCTGAACACATGGCTGTGACGTCAATGTTGTAAAGAACTACCTTAAGAACCTTTAAATAGTAATTGAATATTACAAATGTGCGTGCGTTATGAGAATTCCATTGTTCTGTCAATGAGTTTATGCAGAGCAAATCTGGATACGTCAGAGATTCTACGAATGAATGAATAGGGGAATTTCTGAAGCCAAGGTTTTGCATTTACTTTACTATTTTAATAATTTACTTGTTTATCTGTCTTCGCAGATAATTTGCTTTAAAAGTGTTATGATTTACATTGTCGACTGAAATACGATTGTAGTTGTGCGGAATATTCACAGGCACGGGGGAAAGACATTGTAAACACACGTATTAAACACAAGTTGCGAGTGCATTTTCTGTGGCCACTGCCGCTGAAATAAAAAAAAAAAAAATTTCAGCCTACACTGAGATGACGCAGACGTTTTATTATTATTATTATTCCTGGAGCATTTTCCAGACTGAATGTGGAAAAATATACTTCTCAGTTGCAGCTCTTTCTAGTTTTTTGTTTCCTATTGATCTATAAAAATAGTTATGACCTTAGAGTAAAGCTAATGAGACACAAGACAGCTGCGCATTTACATTATGAGGCAACACCGACTATAGCCCTCCCCCCCATCCTTATCATGTCAGCCTAGCTTTTGGTGGGTCACTTGGTTAGGGTACCCCCTCCCCCACCCAAGACTAGGCCATGTCTTTAGGAGGGGTGGGTCACTTAGCAGAGGTCACCTGTTGGAAACATGGGGACCAGACACTAACTTGTCTATAGTAAAGAATCAGAACAAGTTATCTTGGAAATATCGTACATACCTCTGTGAAAGGTGGTTAGTGGTTGTGAGGTGTATTTATTGTTTAATTTTTAATACGTATCCTGTGTTGTACCAGTATGAACTGACATTATTCCATTATTATGTGCCGCTTCAAAACACGATATGATTCTAAAAGCGCAGAGTTTAATTAATTTAATGCCTCATTATTTTTACACGAAGTAAAGTGAGACACATGATTTTAATTTAGAAAACGCATCTTAAACCGTAAAATTTCTTTATGTTGCAGCGTAAAAGAATTTCTATCAATGAAACTTAAGTTCCACACGTTCGCTAATGTCTTCGTCTCCCTGTCTCTCGGTTCTTGAGTATGTTATCTTTTTCCATAAAAAAGGACTCCACAAGCTTACCCGAAAATAGCATTCATTTCAAAAACAAACATCATTCCTCATTAAAAATTGCCTTGTATTATTGTTTTGTAGATGAAGTTTTTACGTTTAGTAATTCCGTCAGATCTGGCTACTTTCTTAAGTTTGTTTTTTATAGGTATCAGACACTTAAAGTGTACACATTCTAGCTAAGAGGAACAACTTTATCCACCTGCTCGAGTTGAAATCATGAGCTCGATCATTCTGTTACCATCACAAATGTAACGAGAGAATAATCATTGCACATATTGTGATGGACAAATAGAATTTCTCAGAAATAAAAAGGTGAAGATTACGGCAGGTGACATGGATAGAGATTTAAAAAAATAAAGAGGAAATATGCAACAGTTGGAGTGGCCATATTTTGGATTGAAATGGTTTTCCCTTGGAGTTAAATTCAGTCACTTTGACATTTATGTATTTCTAGTCGTGCTTGCCAGGCTTGGTCAATTTTGGGGGAAAAAGTGAAACTGATGGAAACTAGATTTTCCCGAAGAGTTAAGATGAAGCCTATAGCCTATAGCAGTCCGGTATACACCCATATATAGAGTGCACCGCTAGTAGGGCCAGAGTAGAATAAATGCACTTTCAGACGACTATGAGTTACTCTCTTATACCCGCAGAGAGGGACGCAGAACGTGCACCTTACATTATACTAGTAGATTTCTAGCTGAATTGTTAACACGTCCAGTTTGGTGAATAAATGTGATGGTAAGGGCAATATAGTAAGATATTGTGATACTTTTGTCGTTCATACTATGTATTCCCTAAGTGTGGTAGGAAAGACAAAACAGTGAAAAGTTAGATGAAATTTTACGAGACTTTGTGAAAAACATATTCAGATATGAAGACCAAAGGTTAACAAAAAATTCAAAATGATAATTGTGTTATAGTTACGCCGGTTGCGGTGGCCGAGCAGTAGTACGTCTGCTTACTGTGCGGGAGGTCTGCCGATCAAATCCCGGCATCCTACCTCTGCTACATATGTGGCATGTAGGGAATGTGACTGGCCACCATGCTGGCTGTCAAGAGGTTGGTGGGTGTTGCACCAGAGGTGAATCTGGGGAATCTGTTGTGCACAGGCAGGTAAGCACGCAAGCAAGGGATCCACCCTGGCTTTGAAACCCAGGGCAGACATCACCAGAAGTCTGAAACAAGGGTATCAGTGGCCCCACAAAAAGGACATGTGTCCTCAAAAATTTTTTTAAAAAAATTGTGTTATAGTTGCTTGGGAATGGAGTTCGTAAAGAAGTACATTATAGATGCTGCTAAAGTCGTACAATATGCTCAATTGTACAAACGTTTGGCTGCTTTGAGAAAACAACTTTTTGGATTCTCCATTAGTCTACCTTGTATGACGGATGTGATATCAGCGTAACCACTCACAGACGACATGTTTCATTTCTAATCATTCATTTTTGGGTTGTTAACGCATTTTCCTTTTGTTAAAATACCTTTTATTGATTTAAATTAATCAAAGTCCTGACGCTTTATTTTGTGTCAGTGATAAGATCAAATAGGAAACGCTTTCAGTCGAAGGCCAACCATCAGCCTGTCAATAGATTTTCTTTGAACAAATAGCAAAAAGGCCACTCCAAAAATGGAGTGATGGAAATAAAAGACCGAAAAGGAACAGACAGAACAGACAGACTGACAGAACAGACTGAAAACAATTCCTTTCATTCCGCTCGGATACCGATTTTAATCGGAAAGCAAAAAGCATTTCATATTTAAGAGCGTGCATTCTGCATTGAAGCCAATTATTTTAACCACAGGCATGCATCCAGATATTTAATTTTTAATGGTGTCTGTCTATCTCGATTTTTAATAGAATTTTGAAGTTTTAGCTGTTAGTGCCTACCAGTTGTGTTTTTTTTCTGCATCACACAAGAAAGAAAACTTTTCCTTATGAAAGGTAAGCCGCAACAACAACAGAAACTTTCTGTAGCATAATCATTCATCTCCATTAAGGAGGATATTATATTTTGAGATGTTGTCAAAACTATGAAAACTTCCATTTGTTCCTTTGATATACAATGTTTACACAGCGCAGTTTACGCCATTCTTCCGCATATCCCATTAAATATGAAAGGTGAAAGAAACTTGAGCATTTTGTAATAATTCTTCATAAAATATTTGATATGGAGTAGATATTGAATTTTGTTGTAAAAAAGACTTAAAGTGTTCCATCGTGTTAAAGGTTGTGATTGCTAAGTTGAGATTGGTAGGATTGTGCCATCAGTTGTTGTTACTTTTATTTATTTTTCCAAAAGTCAGTGTTCTTGACATACATCCCGAAAGTGTCATTTTTTGAGTACTTTAAAAATAGCTCTGTGAGGGACTGAGGTGGTTTTAGTAATGTGTCAGAATGTGAAAAGATGTCAAATTGTCAAAAAGATGTCAAATGTCAAAAAGTCAAACAACTGGACTTGGAGAAGGTTCACAAAAAATACATTGACATAATAAGGTTCACACATATTGATGTCAATTTTGACGTCACATATGAAGGTAATCAAAATTGGTCAAAAGTAATTTCTAACAACATTTTGAGGGTTTTTGGTCACCTTCATATGTGACGTCAATTCGTGTGGACCTCATTATGTCTATTGACTTTTTTTATGAACCTCCTCCATACTCCAGGTGTTCGTGGAACAATTTATATTATCCAATAACTTCACAATAGACTTATGCTGGTCTGTATATTGTGCACTGAAACAGAAACAGCGGTAGATTTTTAAATGTCTTCACTTTATCCCAAAGAACCTTATATGTTGTTTTACTGTCAAGTGAACTGAAAATCACAAACAATACGAAAATTCAAAGCAATAAAATATTTTCAGTTTCACCACAATGATTCACAAAGGGAAAACATTCAGTTTCACAAGACACGTAGCACATTTATTTTGAGGCCTCACAAGAATTTTCTTACATTATTGCTGGCTCATTAGAGTCAGCGTAGTGCTTGAATTCGGGGATCCATAACATTCTGGTATTTATGCCTTGGCAGTTTTATGATAATTAGGCCTACTTTAAGATGCAGTCATTGGTTGGAATTTGTTTACACAGAATGCTGCCACGACATCATTTCTACTCTTCATACTCTATATTGGCAGGGTTAGAACATTTTTACAAAGTGCCACCATTGTAGTCTTACAGTATGCCAATTTGTTGGTCGTATGATCAGGAGACTAAAGATTAATGCAATCACAGAAAAACACTAAATGTCCTGTCACAAGCACAGAAATGCAATTATGCTTGAATACACCGATTATTATGTAAATAAATTGTCGTTTATGTACATTGTGCTGCATAATTTGCAAACGACATTCACATCATTGATAGAAGGTTCCAATATATTTTAACCTAGCTCACGCTTGCAAAGACAAGATTTCAGAAATCCAACGTTCATTATTTCATAGACATTTTCCTTTCTTATAAGGAGGCTACCTTTGTACTACATTTAGTGGTTGCCAAAAAAAACCACCCATGTGTCATCATCGATAATGAAAAATTGAGCACTGCTCAATAGGCCATGCCCTGTTGTGTCGAAGTGATTTTGAAGATAACTTTTCATTTGTAGCTTGCAGGGATAAACAAAGTCATCGTCAGTACAATTTCAACAAGTTGACCGTAAATGGCACAAAATCTTCTGAAGCTTTGCAAAATCACAATATTTAAACTTTAGGGAGTCATTCAGATTTATTAGGGGGTCTTTCAGATTTATAGGGGGTCTTTCAGATTTATTAGGGAGTCATTCAGATTTATTAGGGGGTCATTCAGATTTATTAGGGGGTCACTGGGGTGGAGGAAACTGCAGATACACATGTACACACACTGCAAGTTTTGGTGTGGAAGTGAAATGTCTGTCTGCCTCACGTATCAAAATAATACTCTCTGAAGCAAAGCTTCAGAAGTAATAATTCTCACCTCCCAAGGTCCCAGTACGTGTATTCCGCCAAGGCGACGCAGCTATTTCCGGCCAATTCAACGCTCGCGATCCCATTCGGATCTCTGTTCAGCTCTACGGAATCCACCCGGCGGCCAGTCTGCAAGCTGTACTTTGTTAACCGGCGGACGTAGTCCTCATACCGACAGGAAGTCAAAGTCAGCTCCTCAACCACACAAATCTCGTCCGTGTTGCCGAGGACGCACACGTGATTCACATACCTCACCATCTCATCCATTTCAAACGACAGAGTTTCTAGATTTGTAAAGTGATAAACATGAGAGTGTGATCGATGCATCTCAGTTTCAGATTGAGTTTTCAGTTTCAGTTTGAGTTCCGGGCCCGAAATGTTCCAGCTCGTCGACAAATGAGTTGGAACAATAATTTTAAGTTCCAGCTGGTCCGCAAAGGAGCTGCAACGTAGTTGTTTGTTCAGACTGGCATGTTCCAGCTTGAATGTTAACTAGTTGGAACTTAAAATTAAAATTATTGTTCCAACTCATTTGTCGATGAGCTGGAACATTTCGGGCCTGGGACTCAAACTGAAGGTTAGGTTAGCGGAAGGTTAGCGATAACCGTAATTATTTAGACGCCAATGCGAATACTGGCTCTAAACTGGTTTACATGTCACTTCAACAGAATATGAATGAAAATTAAATTAATCAAAAGTATCCACAAACACTGGTGAGACGCGAACCCATTATGTGCAGGTACACGGGTAGTATTCAATACAGGATGCGGACCCTAGTGCCTGGCAGTAGTTGTATGACCTGATGACCAATAATAGAATATCAATAGGAAAAATGGCA
>JBCAUG010728033.1:0-12156 GCA_038406175.1 Haplosyllis leylae
CCACCTATAACCCCTAAGACATTTGGATGAGTCATCACTCCTTCATCAAGAAAACTTTGATTTTCTGAAGACACCCAATTTTGGGCAAAATACTTGAACAGCCCTGGAGACGCCAAAAATTGAGATATGTCAAAATTTACCAAAAAAGGGTCCTAGGAGATGTCATAAGGTGTCTTGAGTCCAAATTTGACAAAAAAATTCCAATGGGAAGGGTCCCAAATTGCCAAAAGAAATTGCCATGTGTGATCCTATAAGGTGGTTTAAGTGTAAACTTAAACCACCTAAAAATGAGAAGCTTTATTTCGCTGAGTATATTATGTTAAAGAAGGCTGCCATAGTTCAACAATCTAGCCCGCAAGTACAATCCAGGGATGGAAATCAAAAATTATAACCACGACGCATCTTTGTGCAATGTCAAAAAATGTTACATTTCTTGGACTGGCAAGTCACGACTAGTTAGTGGTTTTTTTTTCAATTTATGTAATGTTTCATCCACGAATATCATTGGGTGTGCAGTGGAAATGGTTATTACTGTTAGATAAAACCTGCCACAAACAGTATAAAATATCATACTTTTGCACGTCCGCGAGATGATAACAACCGAAAGAGGCTAAAGATGCGTCAGAGAAACTCCCATTAGAAAGTTCCGAGCTGAAGGCGATTGGAATGCCCTAAAAACAAGTGAGTTTTTTCCGGTTGGCACTTTTAATTTAGAACAAAATATATTGATACAGATATGTAAGTAATTTAGAATTGAATAAATTCTGTGGATTCATTTGGACAACACAAGAATCTGTAGTAAATGTTTCATTGGGTTATCATCGAGCACAGAATGTTTCATAAATGTTAGCGCTTTTTGCCTGGATGGAATAAGTGGAATAAGTTTTTTAAATCAACGCAACTTTAACAAAGTATAACAAATTAGGTCTTGAACTGTGGTGAAAAAAAAATCTTCTGTTTTAGATCGAATTCTGAAAGCTGTACTTTGAACTATCTCTGACGTAATGAAAAAAAGATAATCCAAGACCCTAACAAATGCCTTTCTTATTTTCCCTCGATTTGCTGGGCAGAGCAGTATTCTTGATCTGCTTAGCGAACAATTCTTCGTATCAAATTGAATTCTGAAACCTCAACTTTGAGCCATTTCTGACGCGACGTAATTTGAAAAGAAAAATAACATGATTCGATAACCCAACAGAATTTCTGATGAATGTGACAATGCCATTTGTCTATCTATCTCAGAAATAAGAACACAAAAACTGTTGAATGGTCAATAATTTTCTTTACAAATGTAACAATTCACATTTTGATTGTCCGCACTATTGCGCATTCTATAAACTACGTGAGGTGATTTTTGATCATCCTGTTTATCACACCATATTAGGTAAACTTCTGATTGGGAGGAGTCACATTCCTATGTAGCTCAGTAAAATGAAAAAAAAGAAAGTTCACACAACCAAATGGCCTCTTGAACAAAGTCTAAGTATTTTTATCTGGATCATAACCATGTTTGAAATAGATATCATCCTGTTGATCAGATAATTCCAAAAATCCCCGACAACTCGAAAAAAACCCACTGCACTTGAAGATTTCGCTTTCTTTTTCACTTTGGCTATTAAATAATTTCTCTCTGGATTGTATAACTTTGTTTTCAAATGATTTGTTTCTGATCGATTTCGCAAGTAATGTGGAAATGAGCTGAACAATGAATGGATCAATCATTTAGAATTCGATTCAGACTTCAGTGAGGTCGGGTAATTTGCACCCTTTCTTGTACACGTAATTTTCCCGCAGAAACTTTTCTGTATTGTGGTCTTCTGCTGTCTGACAAAGGCTCAATTCTCTTTAGACAACAGAATGGGGATCGACGTGGCAAGCTATCGGGCTCGTATTGGAAGCGCAGCCAACCTGATGCAGAGAATTTCTTTTCGAAAAGCTCAGTGTTGCAGGAAGATGAAACGAAAACCTGAAATAGTTGCCATACTACACATACTTCTGACTGTAGTGAAATGGTTTACGAGTACCCTTCTTGCCTGTATTTATTATGCCATCCTCTATGGCTTCAACTACGCTTACGTCGCTAGTCTCAGGAAAATACGGGTTGAAGTGACCAAAGGGAAACCAGACATTCACATTCCTAGCAGGTGGGAACGAAAACTGTGGGACTCATCTTTCGAAACAGATGTTGGCCTGTGTGTGTCGAGCATCGGAACAGTGACCTTCATAGGCACACTGTTACTCATTGGAGGAATTGAGTCAAACCCAGGACCAAAGGAACAGTTGACGAAATCAGATGCCGAAGAACAGCCAGGCCCTAGTTATCTGCCCAGCCAGGAAGTCTTTCAATTTTGCAAAAGTGAGTCATTAAAGAGTAAGAGCAAACAAATTGAGATTAAAACAGTACCAAATGTGCCAAACAGTAAAGCCACTGCATTTTCACAGTCTGTGATAGTATCCCTAGATAGACCAATAGAGGTGCACCAAACAATTCATTCCAGCCGGTTTTGGGATTTGACCACCGAATCCCTTCACGCAGATATTTCTAAACAAAGCGACATGACCTGTTCAGATTTACTTCACGGTAACTTAGAATCCAATAGTAGCGGACCAAAATTTACCAAATTGTCCAAAGTTTGTGAAGAAACAGCCGAGGACACTGATTTATGCAGCAGCAATCAGACGAGGAACAAATCCAAGGCAGAGAAACTTTCAGCAAATGATGAACGTTCAGAGCCGCGACAGTCAACCTCTTTCAATAAATCTCCAACACAAAGTCAAAGTAAACCTTCTACTGGAAAAGACAGAAATAGATCTTTGAAAACCAAAATGAAGAATTTGTTTATTCCTTTCAAGAAGTCTACAAAACATAGCCAATCTGAGGTACCAAAGACGAAACTGAAAACACTTGCAAGGATTAAGGAAGGAACAACTGACCGACGCGACAATAAATTTATTCCGGAACAGACACCAGACGACACAAGAGAGAAATTGGACATCCAACACAAGTACAAACTGTCGAGTTTTGATGCAATTGCCCAGGAAAAACCGATAGAACCTGTGAAGATGCATCGATATCCATTCGGAGACACTGATAAATCTACGATAAAAATTTCGAAAAGGGAAGGCAGTGTTACCGTCGATTTGTCGAATATGAATATTGAAAAATCTAGCTTTGAGTGCGTGATCCAGCGTGTCAACGAAGAAAAAGAACCAGTCAAGAACCTAGATATGTCCAGGACAACAATGTACAACGAGAACTGGTCTAAGTCTATGCCAGAGCTGAATGAATTCCTGTTCGATATCAGCTTCCAAAAGATAAAAAAGATGAATTTGAGTAACATGGGATTGGTACAGGTTCCAGAAGCTGTCGGTCAGCTGCAACAGAGATTGGTCATCCTGAACATTGCTCGAAACAAAGTTTGTTCATTAGGCCCCATATTGCGATGTGAAGTTCTTGAAAAACTTACTGTAACATCAAATAACATATCCGCCATTCCTGAGAATATACATCAGCTAACAAGACTGAGGGAGCTCCACATAGATGAAAATCCGGTGTATAAAATCACTGCCTTCCTTTGTCGTTGCGAGAACTTGAGAATCTTGAAAATAGGTTCCAGAAACACTCGTGTCATTGAATCGGAAGTATTGAAAATGAAGGACTTGCGAATAGATGTTGCGATGAAACACGAGAAAGTTCTACGCTATCCCACATACGAACAACTGCGGAATCCGGAAAAACTTCGCGTCTTTCTGAACAAACACGAAACAGAAGCGAGGAAAATTGCCATACAAATATCCAGACATGCAGGTAATGTAGTTGTATTTCAGCAATTATTCAAATGAATATAAAATTTTTCAATCAATCTTTCATTTTGTTGACGCCAGTAGGAATACACTGTTTTCGATTTAACATAGATGTCCTTACTGGCCGTTTTGGATATATGCAAGACACCGCCAATCTTGATGTCAAAGTCTCCATGGGCACTGGGACTACTTCGTCAGAAACCCTCGTGACTGGTGTGTTATCACCATCCGGTATGTTACTCATTTTTATTTACCAAAAAGTTTAATGTTTGATGATTTCTAGGCACAAAACTAATTCGATGAAATTTGAATATTTCACAAAAGTGTGAAACTTTTTTAAAACAAGAAAATCCTGCAGGAAACCCTGGCTGGGAAAGGGGGGAGGGGTGCTTCAGTCCTGTTCTGGCAGGGGGTACCCCTGTCCTAGGGTACCCACTGGGGGGCTACCCCTGTCCTGGGGTACCCCCCCCAGCCAGGACTGGGTTAACCCCACCCTGGAAAGGACATGGGACTAGATACCTTGGAAAGAACCTGGGACTGGGGTACCCCCCAGAAAGGACATGTGACCAGAGACAAGCAAAAGAGCCTGGGACTTGGGTACCCCCTGTGGTGGACCGACAGACAAACTGAAAACATTAATTGGTGGTAATTATACAAATCAAGATGCACACACACAAAGAAGTTGGATATAACATTTTTTAAGAACACAAGTTGGGTTTAAATCATGAATCACCTTTCAGTACAGATTGATAAGTATTCAACACAAGATTTGCAAATACAAGATAAAAGAATTTCTCTGTGTGTTATGTAGTACAGCAGAAAAAATAGCCCTGTGACAGGCAGAGGTGGTTTAAGTTTAAGTTATTGGCCATGCAGCCACTCATGGATCCTGGATGGGGCAGATGGGTGACAGGGGTACATGGGTAATATGCCACATGGGCAATGATGTACATGGGTATAACTTATGAATACTGATGGATCCTGGATGGGGCATATGGTCAATGAGGTACATGGGTAATAGGGCACATGGTCAATGTTAAAAAGTTATACCCATGTCATTGCCCATGTGCCCCATCACCCATGGCTAAAGTAATGTGTCAAAATTACAAAAATATGTTAAGTTGTCAAACAGATGTCAAACATCAAAAAATGAAACAGCTGGACTATGAGGATGTTCACAAAAGAAATAAATTGACATAATGAGGTTCACAGATATTGACATTAATTTTGACATCACATATGAAGGTCATCAAAATTGGTCAAAAATACTTTCTATGGACATTTTGAGTGCTTTTGGTCACCATCATATATGACATTAAAATTGACATCAATATGTGTGAATCTCATTATGTCAATTTACTTTTGTAAACCTCATCCATAGTCCAGCTGTTTGATTTAAATTACAAAGTTTGAATTGAAACATTAAATTACAACATACTTTGAATTAAAACTTTGAGTTAGAGGTACTATGAATTAGCCATGAGTTAAAATCACTTTGAATTAGTGGAGCTTTGAATTAACTGTGTTTGAATTAACCATCCATTTTAACCATGAAATGATAAGATTATGGCAAAGCTTTGGCCAAAAATTTGAATTAAGTGGAACTTCAAATTAACCAATTCTAATTAAGCATGCCCAACCTGTATGGACATATATACATTTGTGTACATTTATGTGATGTGTGAACTTAGCATGGCCTAGATCCAGATCTAAACATGGCAGCATAGATCTGGATCTAAATGTGGTATAGATCCAGATCTAAATATGGCAGCATTGATCTAGATCTAAATGTGGTAAAGATCTAGATCTAAATGTGGCAGCATAGATATGGAACTAAATCTGTCATAGATTTAGTTCTGAATGAAACAGCATAGATCTAGATCTAAATGTGGTATAGATCTAGATCTAAATGTGGCAGCATCGATCTAGAACTAAACACAGCATAGATTTAGATCTAAGTGTGGCAGCAAAGATGTGGAACTAAATCTGTCATGGATTTAGTTCTGAATGAAGCAGCATAGATCTAGATCTAAATATGGTATAGATCCAGACCTAAATGCAGCAGCATAGATCTAAATCTAAATGTGGTATAAATCTAGATCTAAATACAGCATAGATCTATCTAGATCTAAAGGCAGTAATATGTATCTGGATCTAACTGCAACATAGATCTAGGTTTAAATGTGGCATCTTGAACATGAGAACAAATTGTGTTCAGATGCAATAGCCTAAACACTAAGACAGAAATACTTGAAATACTGTGGCATCAAAAGGGTTAGAGATTTTTTGCAAGAAATTAACACCAGTTGGCTCTATCCTGAGCTTGCTGATACTTCAAGAAATCCTTGGACACTTTTCAGTCTTTATGATACTTTAAATGAAGTGCTTAAAAGAGACTTTCTGCCAGAAATTGATATCAGGTGGTTCTGCCCTGGGCTTATTACCGACTGCATACATAGTACAAGAGGAGGTAATATTTTCAGTTTGTTTGTCAGTCCACAGGGGGTACCAGAGCCAGGTCCAGCCAGTAGGGGTACAGGGGGTACCTGGGGGTGAGAGGGGGGGTTGGGGTACCTTTTTCAAATTTTTTTTATTCTATTAATTTTTTTGAAGTTTTTTTTTTAAATTTTTTTTTTCTTAAATTATTTTTTGAATTATTTTTTTTTAAAATTTTTTTTTTGGGGACATAAGTCCCCCTGGGATAGGTTTGCTAGGCCACGGTCGGTATGCCTCTTGTGTTCATGCAGGAGGACTGTCTTGTTTAACAATACTTTACAGGAAGTGCTTAAAGACACTTTTCAGTCTAAATGATACTGCAACAGGAAGTGTTTAAAGGTACTACTCAGTGTTAAAGATACTTTATGCTTGACAAGACCACAAAGTCTCTTTCAGCAGTTCATGCAAAATCTCACAGGAAACAAGCTGTGCAATTTTCAGCTGTAAAAGTCTCTTTAAGCAAATTTCACTAATTCTCACAAAATCTCTAGAAGAAATGAGAAGTGCTATTTTGCTTAAAGAGACTTTTTCTTGCTTAAAGAGACTTTTCCAGTAAAGAGTCTCTTTAAGCAAATCTCACCGATTGTCGTGAAATCTCTAGAAGAAATGAGATGTGCTATTTTGCCTAAAGAGACTTTTTCTTGCTTAAAGAGACTTTTCTAATAAAAAATCTCTTTAAGCAAATCTCACAAAATCTCTAGAAGAAATGAGATGTGCTATTTTGCTTAAAGAGACTTTTTTCTTGCTTAAAGAGACTTTTCCAATAAAAAATCTCTTTAAGCAAATCTCACCGATTCTTGCAAAATCTCTAGAAGAAATGAGATGTGCTATTTTGCTTGATGCGATCTGAAAGTCTTTTTAAGCAGATCTTTTGAAAATTTCTCTGACTATTAATGCTAGGGATTTCATCTTTTGCATGTTGAAAGACCATGTTAAGACATATCTGACAATTTCAGTTTCGGCTCTCTGAATGGTCAATAGGCTGGCTGGCGGCCATTTTGTTTAAAAACTGTAAACCCTTATATTTTTTGTAACTACTAAAGATACAAACACAACATTGTACATGTAGACACATATGGACCATAAGAGTGTCCACATGTAAGGACAAATTGATTCATGCAATTACCACCAGAAGGCCAATGTTCAAAATATTGAAAAATTGCACTTTTACACCCTTTAAAAAGGCATTTAGCTTGCTCATTCCTTCAAAATTTTTATTTGAATTCAAAAATACATCCAAGGAGGCTTGAAATCCACTTTTGCAAATTCTTAACAATCAGCCATTTTGTGCAGTTGTCTGTTAAAATTTTACAGTTCTAAGTGCTAATATCTACTGCTGGCCCTTCATATCGGATTCTTCACCGGAACCGCCTTCTACTCATTCCTCCTGAGGAAGCTCAGGACCCAGCACAGTCTGACATTCCCACTCCCAACATCCTGAAAGCCAACCTCGTGACAGTTATGATTGGTGGGGGCTCCATGGAGCCCGTACAGGCTGCACCATCCCTGGTGACTTGACAGGAAGGTGGTGAGGTCAACTAGGGTTGGATAAATGGTGAGTTCCAAATTCTCCCATGGTCTCAGACCACTGAGACCACACAGAGTCCTCCAGACAGCCCAGGAGAAGAGGTCTCTGACTTGGAGCTGCTCTTTGGCGGCCCTGAGGAAGAGGAGGCGTAGCTTCATGGTGACGTGGGACCTGTGATTGACATTCTACAAGAGGTTGTGGACAGCTAGCAGGTACTGTGAAACTGATTCTTTTCTTTATGGGTGTTTCTTGTCATATGCCTTCACTTGTAAGGTATGCAACATTGGGGGGTAAAATACATGTAATGGGTGAACACTTCAGGTAAGGCATCAAGCCAGGTAACCCTGCCCCACTGCCTGCCGGAGACCTTTGTTGTTGCTATGAACTTGTGAACTGTAGTGCCACCTCCTCACTTAAATGCCCTTCCACTCCCTTACGCAGACCAGGGGTGGCTGCAAAATTCAACTGGGGGAGGTGGGGTAGGGGCTCCACTAGGCGTGTAATTTTTAAAAATATTCTATACATTTAAATATTCCGCTAGGCATTGTAGACCTCCCCCCACGGTGACTCTTGTTTGTCACGATGCAGTGCTCGTTGAATGATAGTTGTAGCACACCTACAGGCATTTGATCGCTTATTTCCGGTACGGTGGCGCATGAATGAGAGAAACCCTTGAGTTCAAGTTTACTGTTTATTAACTTTAAATACAGTCATGCACGTAAAACTTGTAAAGTCGTTAGAAATCGGTTAAAGTTTTAGGTTTGTTAAAGTAAATCATCCCGGTTTCTTCTGGAGGCTCTGCCTCCTTGAGATACTGTTGATGGTGAGCCAGTCCCTTTAGGGAGACCAGCAAGTAATGCTAAGTGGGGAGGGAAGGGGTGTTGGGGAGGTTACTCATCATCCTCCTCTTCCCCCTCACCTCCCTGAGTGGAGGCAGAGGTGCTACCTTTCTGGCTGAGGTCGTACCCCTGCCTCCGCTGGTTACGGTATTCCGGGAGTGCTTGGCAATCCCTAAGGTGATGTCCCATACACTCCTTGCCTGTCATGTCCAAGTAGGCGGAGTGGAACTTGAAGCACCCTCTGCATAAGAACTCAATTCGGAGATGCCTCCAGGCATGATTCAAGGTGGAGCTGTTGTTCTCGGACATGATTCCACAATAGGGGCAGAATGCCACCTGTCTTTTTGGGCAAGATTTGCTCTTAGGTTTGGGAGTAGTTCTATAAATACTCCTAATCTGGTGAAGGTAATCCAGGATGAATTCGTTGTTCATGGTCTTCATCCCTATTGGAAGGACCACAACCAGCTTAGGCGTCTTTTGGTCCTTCCAATGCTCCATAACCTCGGGATGGAGCCATGACAAGGTCTTTCAGGTGTAGATGGTAGGCACCGTGCCCTCTGGCCGGTTCCTGTCAAAAGGCATAGTGGAGAGAATCTTTTTCCTCTCCAATACAGGGATGAGGTATGGAGTGACGTCCATTGAGTCTGTGGCCGTCGCTCCTCCCTTTTCCTTCTTTTTACCTGGGGAGGAGCTCTTATCAGAAGAGCTCTTGCTAGCAGTGCTTCTGCTGGTTGATTCAGGAGCTTGTTGGAGCTTAAATTGGGAAGACCGGGAGATCCTTGCATGACAGGGTAGGACTCCCGTTGGGAGGCCCAATAGGGCCCCTCGGACCTCCTTGGCTATCTGTGTGTCCCAGTGGTAGAGCCATGCCCGTGAGTGGAGGAGGGCCTCACACCAAATGTCTGCCTCCTTTCGTGTCTTCAGACCATGTGTGGCGGGATCAAGGACCAGGAGGGACCCCAATTTATTGGGGTCCTCTGGATCAGATTCCTCTCCTGCCTCCTTCGGGGGAAGGCACTGTTCTGGTTGAGTTTGGGCTCCGGTAGACTTAGACCCTTTGGCATCCATGGTCGTGACACCGCCTTTGTCCTTAGGGTCCTTGCCTCCTGGGTCCTCCCTGTCACCTTCATCAAGAACAGGATCCTCGTTCAAAGGAGTAACGTCCTCCTCATTATCTGGGGCTCCATAGGCTCCACTTTGGATGACTGGGAGTGAGGTGAGCTCCTAGTTCCCTTTCTGCCTGCACTCTTTGTTGGCTGCTTTCTGTTGTTGTTGTCGGGAAGGCCAATGTTTGGAGCGCTTCCCTGCCCAGCTGGAGTACTCCTGGTACCCCCTCGGGTACGCACTCTACGACTGCTCCCACGAGAGCATATTGCTACCTGGAGCCTTTCACCTCCAGATGAGTGAAGGATCACTTCTCCAACAGTTTGCTGTACGTGAGCCTTTTTGGATAGTGGCTCTGGAGCTATCACCATGATGCCACCATTCTCATCATCATCGTCATCTTCATGGGGACGCTTATGTGTCCTGATTACGGGGGCATGAGGGGCACTACCTTCCTCCATTGTTAAGGGGATGGCACTGCCCTCTGTCACCTTGACACCTGCTAAGAGACTCTGAGGGAGTTGCCCAAGTTCCAGCTTCGAATGCGGGTTCTGGGAAACCCACTGGGCGATGTCAACCCTCTTTGCGCCACTTGGGAGTGTTTTACTCCTGGGAGGCATTTTAAAGCTGCAGCTGGGGTCAGCTCCTAGTTCAGGCGGGAGTGCTGGCTCCATGGGTATTCCAGGACAAGGTTGGTCTAACTCAGCCAGGTTAGGGGCAAGAGGCGGGGTTTCCGCCCCCACCACCTCCTATTTTGGCAAGAGGCTTGTCCTTGTCCTCTTCTTTCATCTATAAGGCCTGACAATATTGGGTCAATAACCCTTGGAAGATACATTCCCTCCCACTATTCCCTGCTGCATCAAAGGCAGCCTGGGTGGAGAGAAGGTCCTCTTCTGTGAGTGGAGCCCTGATCTCCTCTCGGAAGCCAGGAGTCTCCAACCATAGGCAGTCCATCCTCTCTACAAGGCCAGGGAGCAAGGGCCCCAAGAAGGCCTTGGGAATGGCTTGTAGGCATCATTGTTCAAACTCTGCACCATAGTTGAGGCATAGTCAGCTTGCTTGGAACTCTTGGTCAGGGTCCTCATAGGCCCTGGACAGCGAGGCGAGCAGCCTCCATGTCACGCCTTCATCTGCTGATCTGGGGGCATTGGGATCTCCTCCTGGAGACAAGCCCAGGCTCCCCAGTACGGCATCGAGGGAACCTAATACGTAGTTCCCTTGGAAAGATGGTCTGGAAGCCACAGCTATGCCCACTCTGCAGGCAACTGCTGGATTCTTCATCTCCTCGGAGAATACCATCTCCTTGATGGCACTCTCCAAATGGGTCCAAAGTTCTGTGAGGCACTTAACTAGTGTTTGGGTTTCCTCCTCTGTGTTGACCTTGCTAAGGCATTTCTGAAGAAATTCTATCATTTCCGCCTTTGTCCTGTCCAACAGCACCCCTGTGGAGAGCAGCTTGGCTGCAAACTCCAACCTGCATTGCTGTACTTTGCCGATAATGGTGGAGCATGTGTCTGCACACACTCCCCTGTCAAGGGCCTCGTTGATATGGCGGACTAGGGAATCAAACCTGCCCTCCAAGTTGCTGAAGATATTCACGAGGTCCTTGCTTAGGTCTTCCCAGACTGTCGCATTCACCCTGGTGAATTCCATCAGGAGGGCATGTAGCAGAGTCCTATCCAGGACCCTGATGCTCCCCTCCTCATAAAGGTATTGCATTCTGTAGTTGTGGAGGCAATCAATGAGCACTTCCACTGCCTCCTCGGTGGCGGTGCAGGTGGCTGACACCTCCCCCTTCTTTTGGAGTTTGGCTCTCTCTTCTGGAGCCGGCGTTTGTTCTCTGCAGTTTGCATTTGAGCATCCCGGAGCTGCTTCGCCTTCTGAGAGGCAGCCTTTGCTTGTGAGGAGAGTAGTTCGGAAAAACCTTGTCCTTAACAAGGGACCAGTGTTCTCTCTGTGCTGGGGCAACAGTGATGCCCCATTGTAAGGGGTTGAAAAGGTCCAACTCCTCCGGAACGGACTTGTCCCTTGGTTGTACAAGTCTGGCCTTCACCTTCCCCAGGCGGGGAAAACAGGCGGGGAAAATCAAGGTCTCACTCCCCTCCTCCTCATTGTAGACAAAAATGTTATGGAGGCAGAAAAATCTAAGGTCCACCATCTTGTAGATGGGTGGGTCCTCGCTCTCCACTTCTATGGACTCCACAAAGGGGTCCACAAAGATAGTTCCTTCATTACCAGGGAGAGGGCAAATCTCACCCTCTTCGTGGAGACTGACCAACAGGGCCCGGGCCCCTATGGGCCTGGTGTCCCCATCCATTCTCCAGCAGGTCAGTTTCAAGGCCACTGCGAATGGATCCCCACATTTCAGAATGGGGTTCTTGAGCA
>JBCAUG010728044.1:0-12155 GCA_038406175.1 Haplosyllis leylae
ATATCTCTGTTATTAATGGGAATTTTGCTTAATCCTTTTAACACAAATGACATCTAATTAGGGTCTATTAATTGGTATATTAATTGGGATTTTGTATGCTAAGAGTGCCAAGTAATTTGGGTTCGAATTTCCGAATCAGCAAATTTTTCAAGATGGCCACCACCAGGATGATGCAATAGGTGGATGATAACACAAGATTTGCGCTAAAAGCTCCATGTTCCCTTGTTCACCACCAGGTGGCTACGTGTATTTGCCTGGAAACTCTGACTTTCGGACAAGATCGCAATGCAAAATCGCGTCTTTTTTGCTCATCTGAGTTACCAGGGTTGTGTGGCTTCGAATTTTTAACTTCAAATATCTCAGCGCTTTCTCAATCAAATGTTCTAATTTTTTGCATACTGATAGACAATAATATACGCTAAATAACTGTAAAAGGATTTGTGAAAATTCCTTCTAGAAGTGCCTAAACCAAAGCAAACCCCATTATGTTGGAACCAATGTGTTGGAACCAATTCAAATCTATTAATAATTTCTTAAATTCAAGCCATCGTGGCTGTATCTCTAATATGTAATCTCTAATATGTTCTAATATGTAAAACTAAGTGAAATCTATGCCCAGTTAAAATTTCATAAAGATCTGTTAAGTATTAACAGAGATATATATGCTCATGGTTCCAATAAGTGGAACCAATCTTGGAACAAATGTTGGAACCAATGTTGTCAAAAAGATGTCAGATGTCAAATTATCAAACAGTTGGACTATGGAGGAGGTTCACACACAAAAAAAATTTGACATAATGAGGTTCGCACATATTGACATCAATTTTGATGTCACATATGATGCTCACCAAAAACCCTCAAAATGTCCATAAAAATTATTTTTGACCAATTTTGAGACCTTCATATCTGACATCAAAATTGACATAAATATGTGCGAACCTCATTGTGTCAATTTCTTTTTTTTTGTGAACCTCATCCATAGTCCACATGTTTGACTATTTGACATCTTTTTGGAAACTTGACATCTTTTGACATTTTGACACATATAACTTGAACCACTTCAGCCCGTCACAGGGCTATTTTTTCGTTTAGGCCTCGCCATTCGAATTAGACAAGCCTTGTGTTCTCAATCTTAATTTTAGGTACAATAGATTCTAAAATATCTAGCTCTCAAAATAAAAAAGAACTGAAAGCAAAACAAATATTATTTATTTAGATGAAACGAAAATTCACCCTAATTTATTTTCAAAAGAGTTTAAAATAATTGGTTTGCATAAATTATTACGACAAAATGTAACAGCAGATGTATCTATAGTGAACACTTTTAGCACAAAAGAATTGGATCATTTTACCATCAAGACTTTTGACAAGTTTTTGAATCATTTTGAAAAAAGAGAAATTTTGCAGAACAGTGAAATAGACTTGTGCAAAGTGAAGCCGAAGGCTGATATTAAGTATTTCCATCTTGCCCTTGCTTCCATGCATTTCCTTTGTCCCACTTACATATCTTGGAGTAAGGGATCCATTCACAGAGTGGAATCATCTTATTAAGGATTCTTCTACTCAAGTACGGCAATTTCCTCCACATGGAAGCCTTTTGAGTTGACATTAAGATGAGGAAGCATGGGAACAGCTGGAAGCTTTCAGCAGCTTTTATGTGGCTTCTATTGTGAGGGGCCTGAATTTTGAAGCGGTATCGCAGAAGTCACGAAAATACCTCAACATATATTGTAATTGGAGAATTCCCGAATACTGCAGTGTAAAAGCAAAGTTTTAACAAAGTTGAGAAGTATGAAAATTTTCGTACTTGAATCTTCAGTTATTGTATGTGAAATGGTAGACTGTATTGAAATTTAGACAGTGTATCAATTGAATACTTTCCGCACTAAATTGAAGACACCGTGCAGTCATATGGGCTTAAGCTTATCTTTCATTCCTTTTACGGACTTAGATTTAGGTGACATTTTCAGGGGGAACAGCTGTAGCTATGGAGGGCAGTGCATTAATATTATATACCTCTGCCTCCTGTATTTCTGCAGAGCAGGGAAGAGTCCTGCTTCTGTACTGCATCTGGGGTCCTGACTCCAAACAGCTTCACTCTCACGGAGTTCTTTCTCGATCAACTCTAAAAACCTGTTTAGAAGCACGTAGAGTCACAGCCTTCTGAGTCCTACCTGCTGCGGCTGCAAAGAAAACTTATGCAAGGAGTACATTTAGGATAAAACTAAAAGACGTTTCAAATTAACAGAAGGATACAAACAACCAAATAAGGGTATTATCCTGTTTTACTTGCGAGCATTAGACAGTAAGATTGCAAACATTGTAAGCATTTATTTCTTGGAGACAATATTATGTGTTGAAAGGAATTTGCATTGTTTCACTTATCGCCCGGATAAATCAAGCTGCACTTGCTATACAGTTCTGCAAAGTGAGGCCTATCGGACATGCCTAGTAAGTATTGAAAGAATATCTATCGTGGGGATGAAATGGAGTATTTGAAACTGGAGATTTTGTTCCAAATTGTCAGTTTTCTACCCAATTTATGGTGATATTAGATAAACGTTCACATTCAGTTTAAAATCGGAAAATGTTTTCTTGATAATGGTGTCACAGTCGTGAAGCTACATCATGCTTCATATTTAATTTTAAGTTCAATGAATAAATTTGGCGACGGATGTGAAATTATTTGCATCTCCGATTTCACTTTTTCTTTTCATTGGAAACTGACCTCGAGAGTTCGGTTACAACGACCATCGACTTTGTATCTTTTATTCGTTCTAAGCAGACCCAGTGTATTTGCAGAGTTTGTCAGATTTGAGACATCCGCATGACGATGTTTTAATTTATTTCAAAAGTTTCCTTGCTTGTGTTATTCTGTCACTTTGACACTTTGATTTTAGTTAATGATACTTTGATGACAATTCTCTTAAAGGGTAGGATTCTTATGGCAGAAGCACCTTGAGAGTGACTGACCTCATCTTTCAATATCTTCCTCTTGTCAATGGTTTTGGTTCCAGTAATCAGATTTCCTTCCATTACCTTCTAACAACCTCGGTTCTGCTATTCAATTACCAGACAGAGACAGTAGAAGCTTTGAGAGGTTTATGGATGAGTGTGCATCCTTAAGATTCCTCTTGACAAACTCAAGGACATTGTGTTCTCTCTCTGAGAGAGAAAAGAAAGCTGCTCGTTATTCTTGATGGGAATATGATTAATGTGAAAGATTCCTGCAGAGAGCTAAGATCATTGTGGCGTGCAGTCCTACTTTGTCTAAAAATATGCGGATTAATTCAATTTGGTATTCCTTTTTTCCTTTTACAGAGTTTTGGACATCAGTACGGATCTTTTTTACCGGGAATCTTTGACTAGTTTAATTGAATAAATGATTTATTACACATTTAGATGGGTTTCTGGGTGGGTATTTTGCCAAGGCCATGTTGTTTTCTTTGAGCGATTGTTGAGTGATTGATTCCAATGGGATTGGATATTGATCAATCTTTTGAACTGTCAGATTGCATCAGCTTGTTGGAGCAATGATGTTTGAAAAAGCAAGCAAAATCTCAAACACTGGGTACTTGGTAAGGCTGATTAAATCTCATTTTCATCAATTGTTGAATACACCTCAGCTTCAGTTTGTTTGTTTTCTGAGTCTGGCCTTAATTTGATTGTTGCTACTAAGCCAGCTGTAGCATGCGGTGATTGAAGTTTTACAGAGAATGTAAGGAACAGCGGGTCTTCGAAAGAATCAATAATTAATCAATTAAAATCAGTAGATTTCCATCTGCTCTTTGTCACGCAACAGCAGTGTTTATGTAAGATATATCTGAACAAATGACAGACTGTCAATCATGGTATGAAGCAAGAAATATACTCTTCACTGAAAGATTTTTAAACTTTCATTTGACCGTGATAAAAATATTTTATATGAGGAAAATATTACAAGCAACATGTACAGCCGGAAAAGTACCTCTTGGTTATGTCGTCAAGGGGATGTTCTATCATAACTTGTGCAATGTAAGATTCTCAAACACAGTCAACAATGGAGAGTTTATCGACAATTCCGATTTGTATTGGTGCAACTTGGAACACTTGGAATCAGCTAGTCATGAATTCCCTTATTCTAGACTTTGAACTGGAACTCGTCGTAAGATTGCCTCAGAAATTAGAATTTTCATACATTTGAGGCCTGTTGTTCCGTTTTAGAACCACCGATAAGGTTTCATCAGTTCGATTAATTACAACATAGATCTATATTCATGACAGAGATAATTGAACAATGAATTTCGTAGGAATCTAGAAAAAGGGGAGAAACATGACGTTTTCCTGACTGCGGTCCAGACTCTGCGTCAGTGTGATAATTATAATAAATTTACAAGGGTCTTACATACACTGACATACTAAAGCAGAATTAAGCAGGTGCTTGTGAAGCAAAAGGAAATAGTTACACTCAGGAAGCAGATTTGTCTGTTAAGAGATTTTCACCTGGGAGTTAATCTTACATTAAGCACTTCACATCAGCCAGATGATTGCTGAAGCATTGTGAATGTGGGTGTGAAATGTGTGTAAATTTGTGTGAAGTAAATGTGTGTAACTGTGTCAGCTTGTGAGCTCTAAAGTTTATCCCCATTTTGTACTTTGTCGTTTTCCGAAAGCAAGCGGCAGGATTTCCCAGACAATGACACCTCACGTGGTCTCTGAGGCAGAAGAACTCCGAAGCAAATTCCAAGAATGCCATCTGCAAGCAAAGCGCTGCCTAACGGCAGTGATTATGAGGAAGAAAATTCAGAATTTCGGGGAGAATGAAAGTCTACCGAGACAGATCATTTCGTGTCCTTAAAATACAACCAATGTTCATGCTGCTCGATACATTTCCGGAGATATTTACCTTTTGTTACAAAAAATTAAATAAGCCCAATGACTTGTCCTGATTTGACCTGGCCAACTTTGCCTAGCCTTCCTTCCCAGTTCCACTTTTCCATTGAAAAACAGAAAATTGTGTCGTGACAGGAATTTTAAAAGCAAGACTTTGCTGTGTCGGGCCTTCTATTTAGAATCATTGAATCCAGTACTGGTAATTGACTTGGATGAGAATGGATGTGCTCTTCATTAGGAACTGTAATCCCATCCAGTGTTACGCGACTTTCACAGCGTTAAATCACACTGTGTGTTGTCAGAAACCCTACAAAACATTCACCATGGCTTTTTAAGCATTGATCTAAAATGCAAAACAAAAGTTTGCATTCGAGTTCCAAAAAAGATAACAGTTAGATCTGCAAGGATATTTGGAGTTCATTTAAGTGAGTAGACTGTATGTTTGTCTTTAATTTTCTTGAATTGTCACAAAAATAACCAACATTTTCGCTTTGTAAATAACAATAAAAGAATTCATATTCCCTATACTGCTTAGTATTTCTACAGGAACATGAAAACATTCTTGAACAAGACTGCAATATTGATATCAGCTAATACCAGTTGAAACTGCTGTTTGTAGATGCAATTTAAATTGGTTAAATTTTTCATTATGGGACTTACATTAACGTGACTCTATTCTTATGGCTGAAAGCATTTTTGTTATTTTATTGTCTGAATAAATAAAAGTCATCAATAGAGGCTGCAAATAGAAAGTGACAACTGTACTGTGTTACAGTACATTAAAATCTAATGCACTATTGACAATGTATTTAAGTGGAAACATTGTAGACAAAAGATCAATGAATTCCTCATGGCAACAAATCCCAAGTTTCCTAATTCAGTGTGGTACTACATTACATTTGGTAGCGGAATTGTTAAAATGGAAACTATGAGATTATAATTGAATAAACAAGAGATTATAATTGAAAAAACAAGAAAGTTCTCCTGCGTGGGGCAGGTACCCTGTGTCCGGGAGGTACCCCTGTCATGTCCTGGCTGGGCTTCCCTCCTCCCCCGGCAGGACCTTGAACAGGACTTTGGACAGGACTAGGGGGTACCCTCTCTGCCACAAAGGACCAAAGACCAGAGGACAGACCCCCATGTGGACAGACAGACAGATGCCTGTAAAAGATTACCTTTCCGTCGTAGATTCTACTACATACGCGGGCGGCAATGAAACTTATTTCCTTACTGATAGAGTAAATTTTATTGTCCTTTACAATTGCTGCTGTTAAAGATGAGACTTTGATGTGTAATTCTTATCTGCGACGTGGATAGAATTTTATTGGAATTTAGGTTCCGTTTACACTGACCTCTTAGCGATGAAGTTAATGCGAGCGACTGCAGGAGAAAATTGGAAATTACGCCTGAACCAATCAGTGGTCTGCCGCGCCACAACCCCTATTCACTAAATCTGCAAAAGTGTGAAACAGCAGATTCAATTGGCCTGTTTGCACGCGATTTAGGCCTCTTAATTCAAAAGAAATATCCTAATGATACAAAATATCTTAGCGGACATCGCTAAGAAATGGGTAGGATCCCCATTCTTATTGATGTCTGCTGATGCTTATGCCATCGGAAACGCTCGGTAAGCGTCCAGTTTAAACAGACCCTAACAATCGTCACTTGACCGAGATGCAATACTCCTCATAGATTTCGATGCATTTCGAAATTGTATGCAATTTATTTGTATGATTCTGAGAGATTGAATTGAAATTAAATAGGTTTGGTATTTCTAGCACCAGATATTACACTGTAACGAGAGGTTCAAAATGTGATCAATACGTTAGAAATACGTTAGAAATTTTCGAGGATTTGTGAAGCAGAAAACATGCAATATAACTGTACTTATAATTTATCCCTTTGAAAGTAGCAGAACTGATAACAATATACATGGTATTTTCCCTATTTTTATCAAGCAACAGTAATGGCATTGCTTATTAATAATGCATTTCCTCGTATTTGGAAAGCAGCTCTTTTTGGCTTGTTGGTTGCTAGTTCACTTGGAAAACTTCTGTTAGAATACGTGTTGTTTTTCCCAAAAAGAAGTTTATGTTCTTTTTGTGAATTCACGAGACCTGTTGATGTTGTTTTTATCATTAATGGACAATTCGCACTTTACAACAACGACATATTTTAATCCATATGTTTGTCGTCAAAATAAAATGGGTTGCATGATTACCAATGGTATGCGCACTTGACGACAAAAAATTACATGTTATAAAGCGCGAACGGCCCCTATTTCATGTTATTGTGGAACTTAAAGCTACCAGTGATTTGTATTTCGTAATCATATTTGATTTACGTTTACACTATATTTTTGTATTAGGATAATTTGTATATTTTAGTTTAGAAGTAGAAATAATTTTGCAAGAACAAGAGAGTCGTCCTGCGTGAACGCAAGAGGCATACCGCCCACTGTGTAGCAAGTGCTCGCTCTGCTGTCCTATGCAGCGGTGAAGGGGGGCAAGCAAGGGGATACCCTGGGCCCCTTGTACCCCCTGGGGTGGTGGTGGGGGTTACATGGACACCTTTTTGCCAGGTCAGGATGGGGGTGGGGGTACCCTGGGCACCCCCTGCCCCCTGGCCAGTTCAGGATGGCAGTTGGGGGGTACCCCTGGCACTCCCCCACCCCCTGGCCAGGTCAGGATGGGGGTTGACAGGGGGTACCCTGTGCACCCACCTGGCCAGGTCAGGACCAGGGGGTACCCTAGGCACCCAATCCCACCCATGTCAGGATGGGGGGGGGTTACCCCGGGCACCGTTCATCCCCCACCCCAACACCCATGGACAGACAGACACCTGTGAAAACAGTACCTTCCCGTCGTACTACGTACGCGGGCAGTAGCAGAAAGAGCCTAGGTGTCGGGGACGTTTTTCTGTTAGGATCAATTGTATCCATGAAAAATGCACAGAATGGGTCTGTTACCCATTCTGTTATTCACGCCGTCACCATTGTTCTTTTGATTTTAGTTAGGGTTAGGTTTACAGCTGTATCGAGTATATTTGCACATTTTTATTCTTAATTGAGTAAAAATATCTGAAAATAAAGTGTACAACAGAACATGGAAATCTTTCTGTCTTGTGTATTTCGGAGGCTTTAGTTCTTTTGCCGCGAATCAATTCGGAGTGGAGATGTGTTTATTGACCTGAAAAGGAAAATCCTTGCAAATTCTCACGCTAAAAATAGATTTAATGAACAACCGTCATATACACTTATCTGGTAAATAAGGAATGCCGGCTGTGCAAGCCTTGTTCTTCTTTCGGAATTCAAAGGAAATATTGGGACAAAATTTGGACAACACACACCTTGAAATCTTTTTGAACACCAGAATATGCTCGGAAAAGAAATGTATAAAATTGGGCCAACATTTCTAGTAAACACAGATAAATATATCTCCTTTGACAGATATTTGCATGCAGATAAATTGATACAATCTGGATATTGGTATTTATATGTAAATAGAGGGAATCCGTCCAGAGACATGTAAATAAACGGATAGGATCTGATAGGACTCCATTATGTATTTATGTTTCGGTTGTGTCATCCATTTGGTTTCTTGTCTGCAGGGATTGCAGCGGTGCGTTTTACACTAAGGACTTCATGTCGTGTAAATCAAGATTAGCGAGAAGTACCTTGTGTGAAAGAAACGAGAGAGGCAATGTAAGGTAACCTTTGTGAAGTTCTGAATGTCCAATTTATATATGCTGAGCAGACGATAATTCAAGCGATAATTATGGTACCCTTTAATCACTGTTAGGGAATTCCAGAAGGACAGGAAAAAATGTTCACAGGATGGTCTGGACTAGGTTCTACTTTTCTGCCAGTTCATTATGGAAATATCAAGGATTCAAGAATTTCACTTTGGTGATCAGATCATCCCTCCACATGTAAGCACCTCCCACAAATGAATACCTCCCACATGTGAATGTCCCCTCTACATGTGACTTCACAGGTATGCACACTGCTTCTCAAACTGCCAGAAAGTGACAAAAACAACCCGTCAACCGCATAGGTAACTCTGACGAGCCACCAATAATAGATATACATCATGAGAAAAAATTTCAGGTTAAGAACTTTCGCAAGTTTAAATTGTACGTAAATGTTTGTTCATGTAGCTTTGTAGGAGTCTCCCTTAGTGCTGCTGATATTTACCAAAATATCAAAATGTTAGTGTGTTTTTGTTTTGTAAAACAGTTGAAATTATTTTGAAATGGTACACAATAGCAGAATACATTATTTTCGGAGTCTTTCTGACACTCTGTTTAAATGACACCGGGTACACTGATTTTAGCATAAATTCTAAATACATGTTCTTATTTAACAGTATAGATTACAATTAAGACAACAAAGGTTGGGTACGAACTTTGGCAGATATGTATTCTACTTTCTTTTTTGACATTCGACTCTGCACTTACTTTTGTCTAAATATGAATGAATTTATTTCTACTTGGATTATTCCAAATGAATATTCCCATGTGCAGCATGTCGAATTGTTCAACAGGAAACGTAAATTAGCAATAGAGTTTTTCCCAAATGGAAATTTCTGATTCTGGCACATTTCGCAAATATTCTTTTGCTTTTGAACTTACAAGTCCAATTCAAGTATATTGCACAAAATTGTAATTATTGCGTATTTGTGACATGAACAGATTTTGGAAATATTTAAAAACTATAATTCACGTCTAGTAGAATCTAGCAAAATCTGTTATCACGTAAAACCCGTATGACGTATGAATTTTTGAGACACGTTCCAGGAACGTGTGGACTTGATCCTATTTCAGTTGTGCAATAATTATTGATCCGAGAAATTGGTTAATTCACCTTTGCCTCCTGAAGTCGCAAACAGAAATAAGCGACCACAGAGTGATCTAAAATCTATTCTACTTACATCATTGAGTTGCTTGATTTTTTTTTGTGCCAATGAAATAGGCTGTACGACTGACATATTTACGAGTAGTTATCTATATACCGTACGCAGCGAAGCAAAATGGCGTTTTAATCTAATGTTGTTTGAAGTAGGAACTTACGTACCAAATCTTTCAATTTTCTGACCTGGAAAACAGGACGTGCACCAAATGCACAAGCTGGTTAATTTTATAGTTGAAGGTATTTATAGTGGCGTGGTATCTAATCTGAAAATTAAAATGGATCAAATGTTAATGCTGAAAGATTTGACATCTGAAAGTAGGCTACAGAGCCCATTTTTAAAACTCGCAAAACTCATGTGCCACAAGGGTGTGAAAACTCCACTGAATTACCTGTAATCCTTTTAACAATTCAGAGATAGTTAATGAACGATCTATTGTGGATTATCAGTTTGAAACATTCCAGACCTAAGGTCGAGAATGTTTTGAGAACAGATAGTCCCGAGAGTGCATTAACTAATTTAAAGCATTTTAAGGCAAATTGTATTCATCGATTTAAACCCATTCTCGATGAACAGAACTTTTTACTTCAACCCCACCTCATGCATAATCAAATAATCAAAGTTAGTCATACGTTTTATTTGTTTTCAGATTGAATATAGCACAATGATTATCTTTTAATGATTCAGAATTGAGATTGATTTGTCCGTAACACTGACCTTGTCTGGGTGGGATTCAGGTAGCAGCTCTTAATATGTACACCTGTGTTAAGGCCGAGTCATGGGGAGCCACAGTGAATGCGAAGTCGAACATTTTTACCGACAGCGTACGCAGTACGACGGTAAGGTACTGTTTTCACAGGTGTTCGTCTGTTAACAGGGGTGGGATGGGCTACGCCGCGGTCGGTATGCCTCTTGTGTTCACGCAGGAAGACTTTCTTGTTTTCATGTGTTTTTACTCTAGCCGAATTTGTATCAAAAATTATGAATTACCCGAGCTGAAATAATCTATCGCCTTTACTTTCGATTTCGTTCAGTTCGCTCAGTGTGAATAAGCCTTTGAAACGAATCTGATGCAGCAGCTTTATATCTCATCTAGTTTGAATGAGAGAGACACAAAGCCTGCTTCACACAACAGCTAATTAACTGGGATGACTTCCTCTTATTTCCCGTTCATTTATCACACACACAAGAGTCGGAATGGATCCAGCCTCGGAATTAATTCGGGCCTGGACAATAGTTCTGGTGCAAATTAAGATTGGCGGAAATCTAAGATAATGAACACTAAATAGATCTATGGTGTTAATTAAAGCTGGTCACAAAAATGCAGGAATCCTGGTTTATAACTTACTTCTTGCATGGATTTCCTTGAACATATCTGTGTACATATTAAGTCAACCAAAGAAGAATGGATTCAAGGAAACAAGCTAGTTGTGGTCAGTGATTTCATTGATCTTGTTCCATTTGCAACATTGAAGCAGAATCCAACACTTGTCATTGGGCAGCAGCTTCCTGTAGAACAGGTGAGGCTATTTTACTAATAAAAGGCTTTAGTTATCGCACAAATTTAGTAATTATACATCTTACAAGTATCGCGCAACACTACAAATTTTGTAAAATGGAGATTATTGTCTGAAGGGTGAGACTAAATGATAGCACTGACGGATTCAAGGAGATTTCAGACTCTCCAAACTTCCTTCTTAAGGCACACAACGACTTAAGTAATGTCAAGTAAAGCGGAATTTATTGTTATTTATTATGTGTATTTCTTTAAAGTGACATACACACAAATATGGCAGTTGTATGAATGATTTTTCACCGTTTATAAACAGATTTGATCATGTCGATAATTTTGTAGGACACAGATAATTGACATACAGTGTGGTAAATAATGAATTAATTTAGCGCGTATAAATTGATTGGGATTTTTACGTACTTGTGAATAACTCTGCGAAGTGACAGAATTCCTGCGCTGTATGTTTGGATCTCTTTGGTATAATTTGCAATTTTTTCCTTGTTTGTTTCACTAATGCAAAAAATTGATACAAAGACTGCAACAAAATGGTCGTAATTAGGTTTTCTCCTACGATTGGATAATAACCATTTTACAGCTGCATGTATTGCATTTTTCTGATTCATGACAAGTTTACTACTGTACAGACAT
Organism: Haplosyllis leylae; assembly: GCA_038406175.1. NCBI lineage: Eukaryota > Metazoa > Annelida > Polychaeta > Phyllodocida > Syllidae > Haplosyllis > Haplosyllis leylae. The sequence continues at coordinate 11,944 of JBCAUG010728044.1, forward strand.
ATTTTGTGGCATGTTTCCTATTGCATACACACGTTTCACATGGAATTCACTTGCAGAGAGTGTTTAACCTTTTTCTATGAAAGTACCTTTTTATCAAAGTCAAAGGAGCATTTTGTGCTTGCACTGAACACCCTAAAGGAGGTTCAAGTGATTCTGACATTTGCGACAGTTTCAAAGAATTCTGATATCAGTTTATAATGGTGGTCTATGAG
>JBCAUG010728055.1:0-12154 GCA_038406175.1 Haplosyllis leylae
CAGTAAGTAAATATGATGTCAATATTTTGGCAAATAAAGCTCTAGAAACATAGATTACCCATTTGCAAGGATTGATGCCTTTTCATAAGTGAAATGAAACGATATTTTGGCCATCTGCAACAATGAAGTTGGTTCAGATTTTTGAACGAAAATTATTGCCACCATAGATGTCAGTGTTGGGGAACATCTATTCTTTTCGTGAAGGTAACTGAAGATAACCGTTTTATGTTGTTCATTGAATCCTGTCTTTGTAGCGAGTACAATTCTGGTTCAGAGACTGCCTCACAGTCAGTACTCAGCATCATTAACATCAGTACCATATATTTGGCTCAAGGGCTTCCCATCACTTCTACTTTATGTACCAAGGTACCAGTGGCAGTAGCAATAAACGTTTCTTCAATTTATCGAATTTTGATGCAACAAATTAGCGAATCGAGATTTGTTTTTCTTTTTACAGCAATCAAAATGTATTGCCATAAACATTTATTATGTATCGTCATGTTGATGTCATGCAACGTTAAATTAGCTGTTGTCTACAAATAAGATTTATGTAACTAAGTTCTACCGAAAATGACGGACCTTTCCGCAGTTTTTCTAAAATTTCTTCTTGTTGCTGAGTTTAAAGGGGAATGTATTACGACAAAATTACAACATTCTTTCAAGCATTTTTCAGTCATAACATTGAACTGAAGCTATGGGTTTTTTTGAGATATCAACCATTTTCACGTCAACGAAACAAACCACAGCAGCCAACTCTGTGCCTAACAGACGCCCTTAGTAAGAAATTTACATACGTTTTACGCTACATTAACAATTGTCAGTGATGCCTTTACAGTTTCAACACAAAGTCGACCAGATTTTTTGCTTCATGAGCGAAGGATTCCGCCATCCGTGGGGGCTCTTCCAGGGTACAAGGGATTCCGGGTGAAAAGGCGATCATAAATATACTCATCCCTGCTATTTATACCAAAGCCTGACCTTTTCTACAGCTATTTCAGTTCGCTAACTGTGTTGTAAAACTTATCGGTTGTCATTACACAAAACTAAGAATAACGAACATTATTAGTTTATGTGTTTGTTGCACATTGTCTTGATCATGGCAGTAGCATAAGTTAAAGTACTTCCATATTTTGTTCATATATTGTGCCATCTGCAATTAATATTTGCCTCTCTTTATGTGTGAAATATACTTATATTTTATGGGTAAGATGTGGATACATGTACTATCTACTTGCATGATGTTTTCACTAACTTTCACTTTTCTGGCCACGGAGAGTACAGCTGTAACTGTGCAAATAGAATAATCGGTCACTGGTCAAAAACGGAACACAATTCCTGTATTTAACAATTACAACTGTAAGAAGTTTTTTCATCAACTACATGCGAATGTGATTTACGGGAAATCGAAGAGTATTTTCCCGGAAATACCAAGATGTTCAGACGAAGAAGACTTTTTAATGCACAAAGCAAGTAAATAATTTAATGCAGATAACCATTGGACAACATCCATGACCAATACAGGAACATCTGCGCATCTGTTATATCAGGCAGATGATCTTTTTAAAAGACAGTAACGCTAGTTCCAATCAGTTGCAGTATTGCTGTAAGAACAGCACATGAGCATTCATGACCGTTCTGATATTCTTTTGCCTGTAATTCTGAGTGAACATTGCCAGCTTCATGAAGCCAATTTGGGTGCATGGTATGTAAAAGTGTCAGGATTGACGGTTACAAATGACCAAAGGGGTTGAGCCATCATCCATTACATCCATGTATTACTCATATATCACCCTGTCTCACCCTTCCAACTGACCCCTTTTACCAGTCACTACCGCTAGTACGGTCGCAATCTTCGTCACAGACACAGAGAGTACTCTTTGTTAATCAAGCAACCGAGTGCAAGTTGTGACCTCTATGTTAATTATACAGAAAGACGAAGGGGTCACGAAGATTAAAAAGCAGCTGTAAATTTTCCAGCGTGAATGATGAGATCTTGGTCTTTGTACCTGTAACTTGAGAAATATCAACCCGTTTCACCAAGTACTGAAAACTTTTCTGGAGTTGTAAGCCTATTCTTTGGGCCACACGCAAGTCGTTCACACCAATTAACACGAAATTCTTTCCTGGAGCCAGTCAAATATATAAATCCTGGCTACATTTTAACACTGGTGTCAAGTTAAAATAGGATGCACCTCGGCGATAGAGTGAGAACAACAACAGGAATGTGTGTGATGTGTATTCTGACTGACCACTATTTTCTGAACTTTCACCATTCTGTCGGCCAGACAAACGGGCTATTTAAGAATTTTTTCGATTCAAAAATATTTGCAACGATACCAGGTCGGCTACAATAGCGCAGCAAACATACAAGCAATATATGTAGTTGACAGAAAAATAATGGAAGAAGTGTTGGCGTCACGCAATAATCATTCGTTGTGATGCACATTTTGATAGGTAGGAAATCCGACTCTTCTGAATCCGCAACTGACATTGCTCAATTTCCTGGGGTCCGTAGCGATCTCTCTTGAAAGCAAATCAGTGTGATGCAATTACCGTGTGTGATGATTCTGTCAGATATTAATCTATATATGTAGTAACTGTGCACGCTCTTAATGGCAATTATAGATCTAGCACTTATCTTTACTTTAGGCTTCGTGCATTGCCATATTTCGCCTTGAAATCCCTTAACTATTAACTCCATCCACAATAAAGAATTGAGCCCTCGCAGTTTTTACCATTCCAAACCATATATATCGCCTAATCTGATGGCACCTTCAGGGACCCTTCTATTACCTTGCGCAGATAGGCAATGTACACGGACCATTCGTGTGGCTAAATGCGTGAAGAATGACACTATTTGCCGAGATGAATTTAGTGATAATTACATTTATTGGGCAAATCTGCAGCAAAAGTCTCCTTCCGAAGCGATAGTTGGCTTTCGAGTGCACATAAATCTGTGCCAGGACCCTCCCCGGTGGGAGCAGGACTGGGTCTCAGTGGCCGTGTAGCAGGCTTAGGCGGCCGCTGGAGCTGCTCAGCCCGCTGGCGTATAGAGCTTACACGCCAGGTCCCCGGCACAGTTCATTATCTCTACGAGTCCCCTTGGTACTGAATGGCTCCAGTATAGCGTACCTAACCACCCAGACGCATCATTCATAAGCACATAACATTTAACCAGTCGGATGTGAAAATATAATAATTCTTCTCGTTAATATTGGCATAGAGTACTACTATGAATATAGAACACACTCTCACAGTGGGAGTGGCTGCTGTTGAGCTGATAACATGGATAGATTACAGCTTCACCTCTTATTAAGTTTCAAGCTCTTTGTATCAAGCTCTTTGATATTGGCCTCGACCCACTTCCCTTTCCTGTTAAAAGCTGTAGTAGCAAACAGTGTGATATTTTCGAACTAATTATGGGATCAGGCTTGATGAGTTAACGCCTATTAATTCAACAGGTCATGCTTTGCACAAAATCAAATTAGCTGCAGTGCAATTTTTTATTTGCCAGTCCCGTATTAGCCTCCAATAGGATATTTTTGCATCACGGAACAAACGTAGTTTTTCTGAATAAGGGGAAGAACAGAGGAACAGCAGGTAATGTATCAGCGATAACAAAACGCCAGTTACACCTTCAAATCGAGCACATCAAGTTATCAAAATCTTTTTCTGTTTTATGAAGACTACAAATCTTAGTTACAAGCATGAATGTGTCTTTTTATGATGTTCTATAATACTCTGGTTTACACATCTTCATGTTGTCTAATTGCAAAAAGGTGCCCATGTCTTGTTATTTTCTCATTACTGTCTCTTCCACTTTCAAGAATTTTGTAGGATGAAAAACATTCTCCAACAAATCACATGTTCATTTTTGAATTGTCACCACAACTTGCTGATCACACTTCTTGCACATTTGGAAGTTTTGATATAATGGACTTATGTAAGACGAACTTCTTTACTTCATCGTCTGAGTTTTCCTGTGAGTGTACATGCTTAAGGAAAAAAACTCTTGAATGTCTCTTGTTTCAGATCAGGTTGTCTCGCATGTCCTAAACATGTTAGGGACAAGCAAGGACATGGGAAGGACCTTTGTTGATATCCAGCTAAAAAACGTTTTTAAGCTAAAGCAGCCAGTTCTTACTGATTTGTGTATGCAACAGCTACAGTAAGCAAACGTCTGGAACATTGAAAGGATACAACCAATCTTGAGTGTGATTCCATATTTGGAGGTGTAAGCAAATGGGGCCTCAAACTGGCTTTGTGTTATGAGACAAGGTACAGCCCACCAACATATCGCTTGTCCAACCTCCTGGCTCTCACACGTAATTGCATTTGACACCGTAGTACAAATTTCAAATTGAGTTTACAGCAAGGAAATAAGTGTGTTTTCTATGTGTCGGATGTTTCATCTATTGGAATTAATGAGACCAAGTGCTTGCCAGACTCCAAAGCAGAAGAGTTCCACATGTTTGTGGAGCCAATTGGGTCTTCAGGAATGAGCCAGGAAAGGTCGTGACCTTCAGTGAAAATCTGGCCTCGCTACTTCAACAATCCTGTACCAGATAATAAGCTACATTTAGTTCTGTACATAAATCTGACAGATGAACAGGAAAACCAGAACCAGCACCGTGCTGGGGAGAGCTATCCACTACCCTATGTGTAGTGGTGATGGTCAGTTTTGACATTTCGAACATGACATCCGAGAGATTTATTGCTAATCGAAGCGTCTGTTTACAGGGCAAAATAAACACCTTCGTACAGCAGATTGAGTCTCTAACATCTGATGTCAAAGGCCAAGTTGTTCTTTCTTTTCTCCATTATCCTTGACATTGCGCAGCTCAGATCTGATACACAGTAGAAGATAAAATTCTACACATCTACCAAGTCAAAGACTGAAGCCACTTTCGTACGTCATCACTTCCTTCCAACAAGTTACACACTTTCTTAACAAAAAATGGCAGAATAACTTATTTTTCCAATAGAATTAACTTGGCAACCAGAGCTGAGTCATTTTATGAGGTCACTAATCTAAGTTCCCGTTCTGGACATTGGAAGACTCCCTCTCTTGAGTTTAATGTCTTGATTCCAACCTTTAAGTTCCTGGCCTGGGATCATAAAGAATAACTGTTTAGTTCACGGTATTAAAATGCCTTCAAAAGCTCTGCTTATACTTTCATATTCTCAATTGTTTTAATGTTAGACGATGCCATTACGATTCGCTGTAAAAAAGCGAGCACATTGAAATCATCTCAAACTACTGCCAGGAACAACCTGTTTTAGTCTAAATATACCGCCAGCAGACTACGAAACTCAGCATCACAATTACCAAAGTGGCAAAGATTAATTTGTCTGGCACATTTTTTTACAGAACGTTTGTGTTTACTAATTACTGCTGTTGTTCAGAAGATGTTCGGTGTTCGGTGTGAGTTGTCTTTGACGCTCTGCAACAGATAGCTGCGTTGACGCCTGATCTCCGAACGGTTCTGCGTGGGTTCAGTGCAAAAACACTTGGACAAATACACGTTTTCCATCGTTGAATATGTTCTGAAGAAGAAAAGTGTTGAGTACAAGAGTCTAGTTGATAAAGTCAGACACACGAAATCATTTAACCCAGTAAACCTGAAGCAGCATTTTACGCTCCGAACCGACGATCAGAACGAATTATGTCGGTACAAGACTCGCACGCAGTCGAGCGGTGAGTCACCACCTGTGGGGAGGCTTCACCGCATCTCTCCCGATCCCTTCAGCTGGCGCAGGCATGCAGCCCGGAGGGGCTCCTCCGGAATCTTAGCATACCTCTGCCCCCATGTATTAACATCCCAACTGCAAGCCCATGTGCCTTCGATAAAACCCTGCCATAACGTATGATGAAAATTACTCTTCAATTGGGGCCACTTTATCAAGAGCGACAATTATTCTCACAGGCCTAATGCCAAAGTTCACAGTAGACTTCGTGGCTCCCTCTGCTGTTTTAAGGCTCTTTGACATCATACACGCGTTCTCATAAGGAATCAACCATGGGGCTAAATCGGACACAATTTTTTTTTTGCGAAAGTCATACAAACTGATAGTTTCGAAGTGTGAATCCTGGTAACTTTTCACCTGACACTTGAGAAGTCTGTAAACATCTTTTGTGCAACCAATCCACAGAATGGCCTCCAACTGGTTGTGCTTGACTCATCTCTTCGCCACTTAAGACTTTACGACTTATCGTTCACAGGAATAAGTACTTTCGATAAGATTACCTGTTCATTAGCGCTAGTGAAAACATTACTTGAATAGTTCGGCAATTTTCAATTTAGATACTTTTTTCGGAGTCATTGACAAAGAACAAACACTGATGGGACCCGGTAGGTAGTCCAAAGGTATACGACGAGAAACACTTTTCTTTTGTGATTTATATAACAGCAGAACAGGAACTCCAACTGCAAGGGTGCAGTCTAGCCCATTCCCAATAACTTCACATACTTTTGACAAATTTATGATCCTGTTAAATGAATAGGCACTACATATGAACTGCTTCAAAGTAAGGTTGAGTTCTTTTTTTGTTCTGAGCTTACTTTTAATTGACAAATGAAAGGCTGCAACTGGTGTTAGGAAGAAAAGAAAGTTCTGAACAGTTCGTATCCAAAACACTTGGGACTGTGAAAATCCTCACTTATATTGCCCAAAACAAAGAAAACATCCATTAGAACAACACTATAATATTTCAAGGCATATTGAACCGTGGGCGAGGTAGTCGATACTAAGCTTGATGAAATACATGTCGTAAAACATTTCATTCTGCCCAGGCATAAAGAGCACAATTTGGTGTATCACAGCAATAAATGAATTTCCTCCATTGATTTTTTCCACTGTAGACCCTTTGAGGTAAAGATCTATCAAAACTATTGATCTCGCGCTGAAGAAGTTCTGGAAGCTCCGGCAGAACAAGGGGAGTCACCAAATTGAAGTGGGGCCTAAATTGGGCACACATGTGCTTTGGTGCATCTTAACCCACTACGAATCTGCATTGGCGAATGACTCGAGTAGCACATATGGTCTCTAACTGGTAAAGTGAGTTAGTATTAGCAATCCGAGTCAGAAAGACTGTACAGGGATTTGCAGTTGGAGCGAGATTCGAGACGAATTCTTGATAGCTTATGATGATGGGTGATTCTGCATAAGCGTTGGGGGAAAGCAACCAGTGGGTTGAAGCTGACCGCCAAGCACTGCCGAACAGAATGTCGGAGTGGCTAGTGGTCTTGATGAGTGGTTATGAACTCATGATGCATTACGATCTGAACGTGGAACACTCATGTTGGATTACGGTTTTGGATTAACATGTCAGCTGGAGTTCGGTACAGGGTCCATTCCGTGATGTGGTAACCAATACTGTTTTTCATTTAATTTGTAATATGTTTTGGTTTTCAACAGTTTCTATTCAGTATCTTTTCACAATCCTGACCGTAATTATTTATTGGATATATTGTAATTTGCAATTGAAATCAAAGTATAATAATATGGAAAATTGCACTGTTCTAAATTTCTGTTTCAATTGTAGCAGTTAAACTCTGGAAATCCTACGACAATATTGCTTTCTTCGTCGTCATATTTTATGGTTTACACCGATAATTAAGCCATCGTAGGATATTCATGATTTGTCGACGTTTCTATCAATGCCAACGTTCTGGTTCACGGCTCAAAACCTTTAAGTTTGAAACACAAGTAAACAGCAAGGACTTGTTCTTCATTATCATTCCTCTGGAGGTTTTTCTAGACTGGATTCTGGGGTTTAGCCAACAGGTAATTCAGACAGCACCGGGGCGGGTCAGGTGTAACACACTTTCAGTGCTCCTATGATGGTCCGGTGCCGAGTGATTTCAGCCCCATTAGGTCGGCAAACCAGACTAATCTTCAGTTTTAATTAGTTGTTTTACGCGTAGAGAGCTAAGAACAAAAGCATCTCTGATGACTCTTCTTCAGAAATGTAAATTTGGCTGCAGTCGAATTACGCGAAAGGGAACTTTAGTAACGTTACAAAATCTACAGATTTCAGACGAGTACTTTCCGGTGTAGTTAAACAGCAAGTTCTCTTTGGAATACGCCTTTTTGGGATATCCTTTGCACCAAATACCGTGACGCATGATGTCAGTTATTGCTATAATATCTTTGTGAATAGAAGTGAAACTCACACAATTCCTGTGATGTGAAACTAAGTCATTGCAAGTTATCTTTAGATAACAGCTTTGAAAACTTAATTTGTTAAAGATAATGTCATTGATAAGTTCAGCTCACGATTTTCAGCAGAGATTCTTGCAGCAATAATAGCACACCTAAGAAATATCAACTGACTTGAAAATGCCGAATGTACCAATGGGCTTCTGCATGAGCCTTAGTTTTGGGCTGGAAGGAAAGCTCTTTACGTTTGAACAAATCATAACGAAATGTCAAGAATAACTTTTACTTTGGCAGCTGAACATGAGTAATATATACACGCACTGGCCGCAACTAACATCCTTATCTCCTTGCTTTGTCGGTTATGATGTAAGTCAACTTAAACATGAAGGTTGGATCTTTACCAATTAGAGGTGAAAAGGACACTAATTTGTTTTCTTAAGCACGAGTGCAGAGTTCTTTACAGCGGGCAACGAAGATCTTCAAGTCCGTAATCAAGCTGGAAGAGCAATTGAAGAAAGGGGCAGGGTGTATGGGAGGATGCGCAAGGTGCTGCCGTACCACATTCATAATAAGTTAGACCCGTACAGGTGAACCGGGTAAACAGCTTCCGACTACCAACCTGTGTCAGGACCTATAGCCTATAAAAATACTACACACATACACACCCAATAGACATAAGAAGGATTCAGTTATGTGCCGTGCTGGATACTAAAATCACTTGGACTCAACCTAAGATCAGAAGAAACCACTAGGAACAAACACGGTCACCATCCGAAGTGGAGATAGCACAATCAGGAACGCGATTCTGATATCAAAGATTCTCCACTGAGATTCAATAGGGAACTGTAGTTAAAGGTGGCATACCTAGGATATGCACAATACTTTCACCGGCAGGGAACTCGAGCTGCATCTTTGAACTCAGGACATCCCACCAGTTTGTGTGATATATGAAGGATAGATCAGGACCGCAAGTCAATCAAGGCGGACACATTCGGGACATTCTCTGGCAAGCCTTACATGGGCCAGAAGGATTTTAATCCTGTACTGCATTACCGACAGACCTATGGATCGCTGACTATTAGTACAAGGTGGCAGCCACAAGAGTAAATCTGTTAACATGACACCTGTGAATTACATGTAAGTTGCACCATAAAACCACTTAGCATTACTCAGAATATTCCTACCATGGCCCATGAGATATACTAAAACGGCACAGTAGATGATTTGTGTGAAAAGATGCTTCCCCAGTGAAATGGGTACAGTGTGATCTAAATGTAGTCCTCGTGAGGTATATATGGAGGCTGCTTATTGATTATCCCTCGGGCCTAACTCAAACTGGCATTTTCAGAGCTTTTTACATGTTATCTCTTAAAAGTCTCCCTCGTGGAGCAGACAGATTTGAACAGAGAGAATCCTGTATCCACCGATTCCGTGCTGAATACGTGTCGCATCGCCATTGTTAATCTTGTGTGTAAGTTGGCGGAAATTGAAACTGCCACGAAAATCAAGAGCACCTTGTCCTGGTTGGTATATAATTGGTAATAAATTACGTCCAATACTGGGTTAACGGAAATGTATTTGCGGGAAGTTACAAGAAATATGTGATACGGATGAAATTCAGAAAGTCACAATTTGTCCAAATCACAACATCATAATCTATTTGTCAGAACATCCGTGTGAGGGAAATATCTTTTCATAAAAATGATCATATCAGATGAAAACCATGTGCTTCTTGGCAAATTACATTAGAGTTTTACTCTAAAACATAGCATTAAAAACGTCAGAAAAAGAAATAAGTGTTCTACAGATGTTAGCTAGCACTGGTTGTTGTTTCTTGTAGGTAACACGTTAGGAGTCTAGTGTTTACCTCTTGGTAAATGTTAACAATGTGTTAATACGTGAAAACTACATAACAGTAATATGTTCATGTCTTTCTGCGATGGTACTCCAACCACGTCTGAAACTCATATTAGCACAAAAATACTCAGGTACAAAAAAATAGTGTTCTCCATCATATTGCATGTTAACAATCATTATCAGCTCCAAACTTTCTTAGAATCTTGAATTCTAGCATGATGCGCATATTAATATTAGTTTTAAAAGAAGTTCATGAATATTTTTACCTTGCGTTTTTGACCGAACGTTTTGGGGCTAACTTTTTCTTGGCAATCATTTCTTAATGTTAAGATACAATCAACATCAGACTGGACACAGGATCAGATACGAACCAGTCTAAAACCCAAGCATGTGTTCATCATGAACGCTGCTTCTCTTGTGTAAAATCCATTTCTGCACATCAAGAACAAAAGCCAGTCTTCAAGGTTAAACATCAACCAGTTACTTGAAAGCCAGTGTACCACTAGAGGTTATCAGCAGAGTGATTTCACCCTTGGATTATTAACGGGAAGGTTTCATCAGGTCTTGAAACCTGATTGCATTGAAATATAGACGAACCTGCGGCCTCAGAACATTGATAGAATCGCTGGGATTCGAGAAGAGATCAATCAGAGCCATTTGATGATTTTCACATTTTCGTTTCCCTCCTTCACGGTGGGTCATAATAAATGGCGGCCGCGTAATAACCGAAGCCATACACGCCTAAATACAAACCAATATTGTGCGTTACACCGCAGAGAATAAACAAATATCAAAAACTAAGATTGACTGATAAATAGGTTTCTTTGTGCCGAACGTGTTGCATTGGGGTTCAATTGTGGGTACTAATTGTATTCTCTGTATCAATAATATACTCCATTACCTTTTGTCATAAGAAGAAATGCCTTTCTCAATTGCCTTGCAGCCATTTTGGCCTGTAGTTCTTCAGTATGAAGGTTAGAAACAGAATACTCATCAAGATACTAGTTCATTTATCCACAACGCACCTTCACTAAAGTCATAATCTTCTCCAACGTACAAAGATGAAAAACTGTTGGTGTATGAAAGAAGTGACGTGGTGCTCAATCTGAACTGAAGTGGATTATGGATCGGAGTTGACGCAGGTTAAAAATAGCCAAAAGAACGTTTTCACAGGTTTATTGTAATAGATAGAGTTTCCGGAAAAGTTTCTTACAATTAATCTTCCTGAAAACAAACAAATCTGCACAAGAGACGGGGCAACAAATGGTATCTTAATTTATATCTACAGGCAAAACAAGAACTGATGCATTTTTTTTGCCTTGGCAAATTACTAACCTATTGATGGATAGTTAAGCTCTTCCCACAGTCAAGCTGAAACGTAATAAGGGAAGATTGTAAAGCCGTTACAATAATAATAGTACTAATCCAAACCGTGATACAAATATTTCTAATATCAACAACATTTTGTAGATTAGTCTTTGGTACGTTATTGAAACTACAAACAATCTTTAATCCACTCCAAATATTACTCAAAAAAGAAAATATAGATCGGAGGTTATGAATAACTAAAAGAACGTTGTTACAAGCGACACAGATGTTTCTATTGCTCATTATCTTCTCGATATTAGTGATCCTCGGGGGTGTTGTTGTTGAAGCGAAAAAGTGTCACAATGGGTCAAACTATTTTTAGGATATTTCAATTACAATCTTTTCTCCACGTGTTTATTTCTTGCCAAAGACTTCGCCAAAAGGGTGGAATATTATCCAATGCGTTCGCAAGATACTGTCGTTGTTGAAGGCTCATTCACGCTGTGTGTTTTTTCCGATTGCGATTGCGACTGCAATTTGTTTTTTCTTATAATGGCCTAGATAAGAGTTTGTAATATTGTTGCAGTCGCATAGTGTGAACACTTCCATGGAGTCTTGTACTACCCATTTGTTGCGATAAGAAGAATCGCAGTCGCATTCAGAAAAATCGCAGAGTGTGAACGGGCCCCGAATCTGCTGTAACTGCCCATAAATTCCGCCATGGACATTTGGCTGGATAAGAAGATGCGTATCTTGAGTTTACGAGTTCATTTGGTTCAACAGCCCGTCGGGAACGGAACCTTTCAACTCCGCGATGATCATGTGA
>JBCAUG010728066.1:0-12154 GCA_038406175.1 Haplosyllis leylae
ATACTAGGTTTTAGGGTCCCCACCACCTGCAGCAACAAAAAGTTCAATTACAACATATAGTGGTTAGGTGTCCCCACTACCTGCAAATAGAACTGTCATCCCATGTACAGTCACTAAGAGACAAAAAGGCCTTCATAGGTCCCCACCACGGGCCCAAAATTTCAGGGCAAAAACCGCCAATCAACCACTAAGGTGACTCTAACGAGCCACCAATTAAACAGGTTAATAATAATTTTCAGGTGACGTCGTGGGTCCAGGATTCTTCGAGGAACATTTAGATGCGGCGAATGTGGTTGGTGTCCCTCATGATTCGGCTGAAGGATACATGTTTGATTTTGCAATTAACCTGGCAGTTCTGAAACATCTACAAGCAACCAACGCGCTGAACTTTGAAAAGTCTATAAAAGCCATGGAGTATATGAAATCAAGTGAGTCATTTAAGTTGTTTTCAAAGTCCTTTGAACGGAGCTATGATTTTCAACGTTTATGCTGTGTACCTTCATATACATTTAATCCTTACCTGATTTTGAGCTGAATGAAACATCTTCAGAATTGAGTTCATAACAAGTCGAGTTGAACGTCATGCCTAAAATGAGTTAACGTCTGAATTGTACTTTTTTTCTCAGTTCTTATGAGGCAGTACGCTTACATGGGTACGGATGGTTCTTATAAGATGTTCCGAAGAGATTCCGAGCCTTGTTTATGGTATGTAAGTTGAATGCGCCTTTGCTTGTGGATTATTCTTTCAGGAAGTGTCAGGACTAAGATATCTTCATATTCATAGATTATTAAATATTTCTCAGGTTAACAGCATTTGTGGCACAAGTCCTGCATGACTGCCTGGCCTCAGAATGGGGCGAAGAGATTTTTATTCCAGTAGAAATTGTAAACAACATCACCAAATGGGTAACAGAACAACAGGCCGAAGATGGACATTTTGAAGAAACTACCAGCATTGAGTATTACAGAAGTATTCAAAATGTATGTACAATTGTCCATTACGTATATTTGACCATATCAAAAATAGAAACTGATAGCTTAACATAGAAACGAGGAAAACTAAGCTTATGTGAACAAAGTATTTTACACTGTTTTTATAAAAAAAAATGACCCAAGAAAGAGAGATAAACAGAAACTAATGGAAATGAAAATCAAAATGATCATTTCGCTGTGTCTAGCCGCTTACAATGGAGCTCCAGTGAAACTAGAAAATCTAATTCTTAATGCAAGCGGAGTTTTATCTTTGTAGGCCACAACAGTAGATCCTAATGGACTGGAGCATGAATGGCACATTCCAACAACTGCCTATGTAACAATCATGTTGGCAAAAAATACACGACTTACAGGGGTAAGAATTTATTCATAATCTAGTTATCTGCTAAATAGTTTCCACAACAAAACTCGCACTCAGAATTCATTAAGCTGTTTTGGATTCTTATTACCGCCCGCATCCAAAGGGGGGGGGGTACCCCAGTCTCTGATCCCAGGTCCTTTCTGGGGAGGGGGTACCCCGGTCTCTGGTCCAAGGTCCTTTCAGGGGATATCCCAGTCTCTTGCCCTAGGTCCTTTCCAAGGTGTACCCCAGTCTCTGGTCCCAGGTCCTTTCCAGGGGTACACCAATCTTTGGTCCAAGACCCTTTCTGGGGGGGGGGTCAGGTATCCCTGGACAGCACCTAGGGGGTATCACCTAGCCAAGACCCTTTCTGGGGGGGGGTAGGTATCCCTGGAATCAACGACAGAGACATTTAAGACAAAGAACACCAGTTCACGAAAATTACATTGATTCAGTCTGTCTCATGATCACACAATGGAATCAGAGTTATTGATGTCAATCAGGCAGTTTTCACAACCATGGAGGATGGAGACTCTAGTGTTTGTTTATTACAGTTCCCGAACAGCAAAAGCAATAACATTTGGACAGTTAAAATATAACACTTAGACATGTGTTAAGGGTTACACTGTGTTATTATTGACTTTCAAAATGTAGAATGCGAAGACGAGATCAGATAACGCGAAGGGTTTGGCAGCTCAGTACTTAGCGAGCAAAATTCCGTTCATCACAGATCCCTTCCAGATGGCAATCACGACTTACGCGTTACAGAAAGCTGGACACAGGGACAAGGACAATGCTTACAACAGATTGAAAGACATGGCAAGGAGAGGTAGAAATGTCTTTGTGCAACATATTTACATTTATGCGGTACAATTTACACACATGGGTATTGGTAATTGCACTATCATGCTGTAAGGATGGCACAGAAACAATGAAATTATGTTGGCTGTGTTTATTTAGGAGAGAGTGTGTATTGGTCCAGCATTAAAATTGAACCGAACCCGACGGAGATCATCAACACTGTTCCCCTGCAGAAGGTTCGAGGATATTTTACCAACTTAGGTAACGCCGTCGCAGCCACTAGTTACGCCCTTATGCTGCATCTGGAGAAGAACGACTGGGATGGGGCAACCGCCATTATGAAGTGGCTCCAAACGCAGAGGAACTCTATGGTCAGGTGGTCCGGAACTCAGGTGAGTGCGGACTCTCAGTTCACTATGAACATTCTGAAATTATTATGGAGTGACTGTTCTTCAGAAATGAAGCAGTTGGTCTGTTGGAAAGGTACGCTTCGTCGCGACTACTCTGACCCTTGGCTGGGGTTTCTGATGCTATGTATTTCATTGTTGATGCTTACAGAGTAATTACAATTAGGCTTCAATTTTCTTAACTTTGATTTGGCTCAAAGGAAAATACTCCAATGTGTGCAACTGATCCAGAATTTATTCATATGTACAGGGGATTAAAAATGTTTTGACATTGATAATATGAAGACATTTTATTGGACAGGATACTTTGATCTGTTACGAGGCACTGACTCATTATGCCGTGAGGCAAACTAACAGAGACATCTACCAAATGGAAGTGACACTCGAGTCAACAGCTTCTACTGATTGGAACCAAATAATTCGGTTAAACATGACAAATTTTGACGTTCTCTACACAAATCAGGTACATTACACATATTTTTTAACCACTTGATGTCAAATTATTGACACAAAAGAAATTTTTACAGAAACGAATAATTTAATTTTAAAACAGACTAGTTGTAAAAGTTAAAGAAAAAGTCACTCCCTTAGAAAATACATCTGATTTTTGTGACAATCTAAAAAATTTCCATATTTCAGGTTCCAAAGGCATTTGGACAAGTCCGTGCCAAGGCTAAAGGCACGGGATACGCCATGTTGCAAGTAGGTGAAGTTCTCGCAATTAAATGCACAAGTGCCAAGTGGTTGAAAAAAAAACCCCAAATTCATCTACTGCCGTTTTTAAAGTTTAAAATTAGTAAACTCGGCTTGGTTAATAGGCAACGTTCTTTGCATCTTGACAGAGATAATACGTAAACAATTACTCAGGCTGATTCATCAGGTCCCTAGATAATTAAATGTTTTACTTATTGTTGCAGAAATTAACTTAAATCCACAACTGCCTTTTTCAGATGGACTACGCCATGAATACTGAAAAAATATGGCAAGTGTCAGGGCCTCCCTTCGAATCGTATAATGTTGAAGTGGTGGAGAAAAAGTTCACAGGACACAACTCGTCCATAATGGATATTACAATGTGCACAAGGTAAAGTCAGTATCTAAAAATTGAACCGAAATATGAGATGCACAAAATGTTTCTACAGTTCTCACGAGGAATAAAACATGTAAGAAGGGCGCTGCTCTTCCACATGGTAATCTGATTGCAGTAGGTGCCATAGTTGACTTTTTTGCAAATAACCAGTAACCCAAAATTGACATATGTTCCAATCCTTTACATCCTTCATCTGAAATTGCATTCATCAGCAAATTTGGCAGAATGATCTGCCTTCATCTATTGATGGATAGTCTTAAACTAAACAACTGTACCGCGTGGACGGAATACAATCTTTCTGAAACTGAAACACAAATATGGAAGATATGTCAGCTTTTCGTAATTTGGTTAAAACGAGAATAGGTATGGAAATTAAGTTTCACCATGACAACTAATTTACTTCATGTTTCAGATGGGTGCGCCCGGACATTGCCCCAATGGCAGGGATGACAGCCATGACGATATCAATACCGACTGGATTTGTCATCCAGAGGCCTCTAATTGAAGCGATGTATGCCGCGGGGTATCCGGGGCTGCGCAGGGTCAGATTCCGGGATGGAACCCTCATCCTTCTGTGGCAAAACGTAAGGAGGTTCAATGAACTGAATTTTGCACAGAAATCTTCCTTCGTTTCAGGCGAATTTTATTCTTTTGTGATGGGGCGATTGCAATCTTTAAATAAGTTCTTTTTAACATTAAAGTTACGTTTGTGATTTTCTGTACTGTCAGAGGTAGTTACGCAGAATTAGCGATTGGATATGTGATAAGATTTCAGAGGAAGTCTTAACAGAAACCATTCTTCTTTGATTATTCCTCATTTTATTTTACCCACAGGAAACAGTGCGAAAAGTAAACCAAACGATATATCTTTTATCATCTTCCTTTAGTTCAAGATTGAAAAGTTTATCATTTTTGAACACTGTAATTTCAGATAACACAGGAAAATACTTGTTTTACGTTCCGAGCTGAACGTTGGTATCCGGTCGCTAATTTATCCATCCAGCACATGATAAACGTGTATGAGTACGCTGAAACAGGTAAGAAATACTTGAACAGTAATTGACTTTTTACAACACAAACACACGTGGACATTTCATTGCGTTTCATTATTTGAATCTGCCAAAATATTTGGAAACTTTAATAAACCAGATAGCTCCAAAGAAGCCCCGTTTTATTTCCTGAGGGGTTTTACTGTCCCGATAATATCAATCTGTGTACACGGGGGGGTGGTCCCTATTCCATGGTACACTACTACCTGTAGTCAGCAATGAGCCCCCGTCCACTTCCATTGGGAAGGAGGGTTCACCGTCCCCAGCAAGAGGAATAGAGGCGAGGGACATGGTCGGTGTGTCCTGGAATGATAATGGAAGGTTGTCTTGTTCAGTGATATCATTACTTCTGAAGCTTTGCTTCAGGGAGTATTGTTTTGATACCTGCGGCAGACAGACATTTCAACTCCACACCAAAACTTGCAGTGTCTGTGTGGAGTAAAACTGAATCAGACCCTAATAAAACTGAATCAAACCTAATAAAACTGAATCAGTCCCTCATAAAATCTGAATCACCCCTCATAAAACTGAATCAGACCCTAATAAAACTGAATCAGTCCCTCATAAAATCTGAATCACCCCTCATAAAACTGAATCAGACCCTAATAAAATTGAATCAGTCCCTAAATCTGAATCACCCCTAAACTTGAAGGTAATTTTACAAAGCTCCAGAAGATATTGTGCCGTTTACGGTCAACTTGTTTTGTTTGTTTTCAGGCCTGCAGAAAAACACGCAGTATGAAACATTTACTCTTTTCCATCAACACATCTGCCAAGTGTGCGGCTCTTACCAGTGTCCATACTGTCCATTTTATAACAAAGTTCCCAGTTGTACCAACCCATTCAAATCTCTGTTATTATTAAATTTTATATCAATAAGTTTAATTTTGAAATGGCAAAATAAAGTGGACTGATGATATTTTGCGAAAGAATGATTTATAAAACAGCATTTAATAACTCTGGCATAATAAGGTATGACAATTCCATCGAAATGTATCCCAATGAAAACAATAATGCTTATCTGAACCCGAATGTTTACACAATGCTACATCTTCATCATTACCATTTCAAATGTTTTACATTACATACGACATCATTTTTGTAACCATGATACAAAGTTTGTCGGGTTTATCACACCTGAGTACTCTGATGTAGAGCCAGAGCCAAAGCCAAATAGATTATATTGTTTCTTTAGGTTAAACTATAACCATCGTAAACCTGTCCTTGTGAACATTATAAACTGGAACATTTCAATGGACATCTTTATTTCAGTATAAAATAAAGTTAAAAACCTATCTAAATTTGTTCTATTCCCTTACAAACTATTTTGAACCTGTTTGTATTAAGTTTGAATGTGTAAAAAAATAAATGGTAGCAAGAAATTATACACTGTGCTGCAATTTTACTAGGACCTTGGGAGGGGAAGACAGTTATTTATTAGGCCAATGTTGTGCAGACAGTCAATGGTAAGTTATCGCGTAGTACAGACAATCATTGTATCATTGTTTGGTGAGGGAAGTAATTCTGAGGATATGAGATGCGTACGGGATGTATATGGGAACTGTATGTGAATTAAAAAAGGACATAGGAAATCTTATGTGAATCGGAAGTTTGCCATGGCTCTGGCTTTGGCTCTGGCTTAGCATGAGAAAATCCATCATGTAATCAGGCGCTGTGCGCTCCTTATTCAGTGATGTGTGCAACTGATGCGTGTGCATTTATTTGATTTTTTCGAAATATTCGGGGCAAGAAGTTAAATTATCCTTTAAACACCGCATCGTTGTGTTAAAAATATTTTCTTGCCAATATTGTTTTTAAAATACACATCCACAACGAGTGTTATTTTGTGTGTTTTATCTGTGAATATTTTGCGTCTACTGCCATGTTTGATATATCCGAGGTTTTTACGATAAGAAATTCTTGTGACTTATTTTACTTGAATTACCGACTTTCTTACTTTGAGGAGCAACCTCATTCTTAGTGGCATATTCACACTGCACGGAACCAGGATCGGGACAGGTATAGGGAATGGGATAGGAATTAATGGCTTCTAATATATTATATGGAAATGTTCACACTGGTGTGAAACAGGGAAATGAACCCGACCCATTGTCTTCTATTATGCCAGTCCCGTTCCTGGTCCCTGTTCCGGTCCCGGTCGCGTGGAGTGTGAATGAGCCATAAAGAACAGTATTTTCATTTTGAATATCACAACTAGAGTGATGAAATTTTTATTTGAGTGAAAGTGACTCGTTGACCTGCCAAAATATCTCAAATGAAAACATCGTTTACAAAATAAAATGGTTGAAGCAAATCCGCAAATTCATATAAATGAGAATGTAGTAGAAATAAAATTAATTGTTTGTACCCTGTTTTATCTTTTTTATTTTCTGTTTAAAAAGAAAGTTTACAAGCAGCAGATAATAGAATTACAGTTTGCTTTGGTTCGATTGTTCATGTTCAGCTTTTTCCAACAGGAGGGCATCGTTGGTGGAAATATCCTGCGTAGCAAGAGGCCCAAGACCCAAATCTTCGACAAGAACCCGCCGTACGTAGGTTTGATCTATATTTTGCGGGAGAAGCAAACTAAAATTAATTGCATGTTCAAATTTATGTTTGAACAACATTTCAATATGATTATAAATATGAGACAGAAGGGTACTAGAGCGGTCCTTAGCGTTTCTACTGCAGTAGAAATCCAGCCTGTGTCTCATACCAAATTTCACTTTGACGTAAGTTCCAAAGCTGAACGCGATAACTCTGCTGGGCGAGGATGAGTCATAACTTGCAAAAACAGTCGAATATTTTGTGACATATTCGTAGTTGGAACGTTGTAGCCTGAACGGTTCCCAGTCAACGATTATTTGACCTTCTGGTGCAAACGACGTGATATCCGGTATACTGGAGAGCATGGAAACTGCTTCCGGTGGAGTGAGCAGACGCGTTTCGGCAGCGCGGAGGTGATAAAGAACCGAAGACACAGGTTCCTGGAACAGTGCCTTCATCTTCTTGGAACTGATGTCGAAAATAATTCTTGGCTGAAAGACCATAATTATTCATTGAGCGAACGGGAAAGTGATATTTCATTGTTTGGCACTTTCTGCTACTTGGGGTCTAGTATTTTTTTCGATTTTCGAATTGATGCTTAACTTTATTCTCTCCAAGAGCAAATTATTTATTTATTCACAAACAACAAAAGGTACCAACTGTTGTTTCAAATAAGTCACTAGTTATTTTGGTACGTACCCTTACAACTTTAAGCTTTATGTCGGAATGCTTCTTGACCAGCATATCGCTTATGGGTCTATTGATACTTGTCCACACACATCTCTTCATCTGCGGAAACACTTTCTTGCTATCTTCCTCAATGAAGTCATTCAGATACTTCATGAGACCTTTACCCTGAAAGGAGTGACACAGAGACAAATCAAGTGTTTTCGACAATAGAAAGATGAGGGATTTAACCCTGTTGCTCACAATCGATGTTTTGTGCTACATTACATTTTAACTATCCATGAATAGTAAACTGATCTATGGATCAAACATTTCACCTATCCATGAATAGTCAATTCTACTATCTTTGTGCAAGAAGATGGATTAGCCTAATTCATCTAATTCAGCAAGATCCACAACCAAAATAGGAAAAACACGATTGATTTCAACGTTTAAATATATTAATCCAGGTGTAGTGTAACGAGACGGTAATCTCCCAGTACACAGTGTAGCCTCCGCAAATAATTTCACGGGGAGGGTGGGTTCTATGAAGCAAATTCCAGCCATCCTCAAGTTTTATTGGGGTGGGTTCTATTTTGCAATTTTCAGGTATCCTCAAGTTTTATTATGGAGGGAGGGATTCTATTACGCAAGTTTCAGACATACTCAGTTTTATTTGGGGGGGGGGTGTGGGATTCTACAAACAACTTACAGCCATCCTCGAGCTTTATTGGAGAAGGGTTTCTACAAAACAGTTTTTAGAGATTCCCTTGCCAAAGAAAGAAGAATTTGATGGTAACAAGGAGATTTATGGACCTTTTTGACAACATTTTTGTCCCTCACCATTCTGTCATGTGCATCACAGATAGTTTCATTTCATTTGCGGAGGCTAATGAGTCACAGATGTGAAGTGCAACAGAGATTCACGTATTTCTGTTCACATAAGTATCAAGAACAGAAACACGTGCAAAGTTCACCTGAAGTTCGGGAACCGTTCTTCCTGCTTGATCGACGGCTGTTTCTCCACAATCAACAACAAACCTCATCGCAAAAGACACCTGTGAATAACAGCCATCTGTTAAAGCTGTATAATATTTTAGAGGGGCGTCCTTTTCCAGAAGATGGGCATCGCTGTAGAGAATCCACGGTTTTAGTCACTATGGTTATGGTGAAAAGGACCAGGTGTGATGAAGGGCCCCTAAGGAAGGACACATCACGAAGGAGGCCCCAAGCCAAGGTTAGGTTCGAGATCCCTCCCTTCCTCTCCCCTACCCCCACTCCTCACAACAGACGGGAGGGATAGGGATGGGGCCCTGGTGGATATGTCTCGTAATCGAGTTTTTTCTTGTGAAGATGCATTCTGTACAATTCTATAGAATTCTATAGAATGTGATAAATCAATGAAACATGAATTGGGATCCAATTAAATATTTTCTCTGTCACTTGTGTCTCTGTGGCACTCTGCTAGCACCTCTGACTCTTAAGCAAGAGGTAGTGGATTCAAAGACCACTTTTTGCAAATTTTTATTATAAATTCTGTAGAATTCTACAGAATCTCATAAGGAAAACTCGAATGTTAATGGGAGACTGTCTTGTTGAAAGAAAGGTCTAGATCTAGTCTGACTGGTAGAATTAGATAAATTTCAAATACAAAAATAGGAGAAACTCAAGTGAGTCAGAACTTGATCTGTATTGGAAAGCTATAGAAATAAAAACCGTGAAGTTTCATACAATTCTATTGTCCTTTTCCATGACATATAGTATTCTCTGTGGGTCGTTCATGTATCTCCTGTACCTTGCCTCCATGTAGTCGAACCCAGAGTAAATGTCTCGGTTAATATCCAACACAGCTGAATAATCGTCCATGCGTGCTCTTCGACAAATAATTCCCGGGGCTGGAGAATACATACTGCAAAATATGAAAACGTTAAAACAAACCGCTTCAGAAATGTTTGATTTGCCACAGCTCTACGAGATTTTCACGAACAACACAAAGTTGACACCTTTTTTCGTGAATGTTTTCACCGAATTCTGTGGATTCAGCGACAAAAATGTAAAACTAAAAGGATTGCTGCACTCGAATCTGGTATCTCTTGTGTAAGGGACAGATTCCCTGATTTCGCTGAATTCACCGAATTTAACTAAATTCTGTTCCATTCAGGGAAAATTCCAGTGGGTTTTTCTAAATGAAACATAATTTGTACACAAAAATTGCAGGTTTTATCATTTATTTTTACTAAAATTGTCACTGAGTTTACTGAAATCGGTAAATACTGAAAACTCAGATATCCCCATGCAGTTATACTCTCACTAGATATAACAAATCGAGTTTTTCTATAATTCGTCTACTTCTGCGAAATCCAGGCAGAATCCTCCCAGAATTGACAGAGAAGAGCAAAATGAATAATTGTCCCCAATGGGGATTGAATCCATGACCTCTTGATCAATCTGTGGTTCCTGAAGGAAGCCTAAAGTTCACAAGGTATTCAAAACGTGACCTCTTTCCATTTTGATTCCGAACACAAATAGTTGCGCTTACCTGGATGGTATTCTGGTGAAAATAGGATCTACCGTTATATTTATTTGACTGTATTTAAAAAGCGCAAAAAATGTTGTTCTAATTTCTAACCTACTTTTGATCCGATAATAGGTAATTTTGAGATCAGTTGAGTTTTTCGCAAAAGTTATTTTCTGCCGCAAAAGTTCAGATTCTGCCAGATCCAAATATATCAACTCTGACATGTCAGTCATATTCATTTTTAACTTTTCTATCTCCAAAAAGATTCAAAAATAAAATTTACACCTGTAGTGGCAGCTCCGGCATATCCCGGAGGTGGAAGTGCTGACCTATTATTTGGTCAAATATTTCACAAAAAAAAACTGCGTGAAAATGAAAGAAATTACTTTGATCCGCAAGTGCTTGCCAGCGATGTCAGAATTACCAATGCTAGCAATTCAGCCTGACATATTACAACAAAGAAAACTAATTTCAAATTTTTATTTCGAATATTTACAAGAGAGGCATTCGAACTCTTCCAAAATTACTAACAATACAAAGATGACACTTCTACCAATTACTTCTCTCCTTTATTTCAATTGTAAAATTTATTATAGTCACTTATAAGTTTGAAGGAAATTACTACTTGTTCTTCTAAATGATTATTCTGTATAAAAAGTACAAATTTGTCCTGATAAGTACAAGAAAATATAACTTATAAATTTATCAAAATTTCTCCCAACATTTTCACTTCGTGTAATAAAGGAAAAACGAAATGCTTTTGAGTCTTAAGTACACAGATAAAGTACGTGCACCGGCGTGAGGTAGCTACGTTAGTGAGTTTTATCAGATTGCACTTTTAATAATTTACAATACATTATATACAACACGTTACCCATTTCAGATAAGTAAAATAATATGTGTTACAGTCTACTACATTAGGACACTACATTTATGGCACTGCGGAAGTTATCACGTTTTCAGTTTGCAACATGTGAAATATAAATACAAAGCGGAATGCGCAATATACGATAAAAACTACTATTATATTTACACGTGGGTAACGTTCTTATCACAGATTTGTGCTAACTAATTCAATCACTATTTTGCGACATCTGGTGAGTGAGAATAAGCAGGTTCCATGTTGGTGATTTCAATTCAGATTCTAATTATATCAATTGAAATAAGGCATAAAAATAATTTGTTTTCTTTCGAACAGAATACTGACTGACATTTGATCCAATAACATTCGCTAAATTAAGCATGAAGACCAAAGAGAACAAAGTGTGGATCTAATGTGTTTGGGTGAATTAGTCACAAGTACAATAAACTGTTATTTTTCAAAGTGAAGTAAAAATTTGCATACAATAGTGTAATAGTTAATGGCTGAGAGATAAGCAAAAGGTCTGTGTTTGAAGCTCAGTAATTTTTTGAAATTTTGAAAAAATCCGAGCAGTCTTAAAGTAATTTGCCTATATAGCTTCAACTACAGACTTGTATGACAATGGGTTCTACTTACAGAGTACGTTTAATTGTTCTCATATTGTAAGTATTTAAAAACAAACATACTTATTTGCTCTAAATTGGTGCAATAAAGAATTAACATTTCAATTGCAGGAAACCAATTTAGCCAAATTTAATTTATCCGAATGGTTATATAATTTAACATTATTTTGCATCATAGTATTGTAACGGTCACCGTACGTAGAATACCCCTCGTCAAAGATAGATCACTTTACCCCACTCATGATCCACCACTTTATT
>JBCAUG010728077.1:0-12153 GCA_038406175.1 Haplosyllis leylae
GGACAGACAGACGCCTGTGAAAACAGTACCTTCCCCCATTCCTTCGGAATGCGGGCGGTAAATATCAGGGGGTGGTTTGTACGTGAACTGTCCGGTAACCATGGCTGTGTGGGAACCCTTTCGCTCTTTCGGCTGTCCAATCATTTGCACGGATACTAATTCACAATGCTATGTGTTCAATTAACACCTCAACAATGTTATCACAACAAAGGTCATTGGCTAACTAGGGGCCATATTTAGCGATAATTGCTGGCAATGTATGTCAGATGGTTTACTGTTGCTGCTAAGTCATTAAACCTCGGACAGTGCCGATTACATTCCAAGTCAACCTACATCTAGTTTTTCACGATACACATTTCTGTCAGATTATCTGACAGATATTTAAACAGGGAAGAGCAAAAAAAAATTCATCAAAAATGTCCCTCAGTGGGGATTGAGCCCATAACCTCTGGATCATCATGCCAATGCTCTACCAACTGAGCTAAATCAACATTCAGTTGCCAGCCTGTATCTTCATAGCCTTTATAAAGTCATGCTCTATTGATTCTAGAAATAATCAAAGTCCAAAATGTGAAGTGGTGCATGAAACAAAGTTCACTTCAGAAATCTTCTGGCCAACACATTCCAGTCTAGCACAGTCAGTAGAGCATTAGTGATGATCCAGAGGTCCTGGTTGAATCCAGAGTGGGGGCAATTTTTAATGATTTGTTTTTGCTCTTCCCTCTGTAGAGATGTCAGATAATCTGACAGAAACGCATATCGTGAAAACCCGATTGATTACAAGCATTGAAATTTTGGCAGTATCTATTGAAAACAGAATAGGTATTGAAAAACTGGCATTGGACATTCAACCAAGTTTGTTTCTTTCATGGACAGAAAGTAGTATCAGCTGCATAATGATAACATGTTGTGAGTGAAATTGAAGTATGTACATCTTAAACTGTTCAGCTGTTAATGGTGCAGTCAGGTGATGAGTATGTTCATGTTAAGATCGTGAAGACTCCATCCTACAAAAATATACGTACAACAGTTTATCTTCACATTTCTGATTTACATAGATATAACATTATCATGGAAATATCACGAGCTCTGAATTCACCTTGCTCAAATGCCAACTTACTCGTGGTTCATTTCAATGGAAATGATGTAAAGCTAGTGGGTAAAATGAATAACTTAAAATGCTTCTTTGAAAAGCTCCTGTATTGTCACAGCGCAATTGGAAGAGTTCTTTTTAGACCCAGCATCGGAACTGGCAGTCTAATAGAAAAATAAAAGACCCGTAGAGTACAGAGAAGTTAATAGAAAAAGAATAGACTTCCATAAATACATTGGCATCCTGAAAGACTACTAATTACTTGAAGGGTCTCAGTGCATGCTTCAAGTTAGCTTCTTCTGCTTGGTAAGAAATTACTCTTCTTACCACTGCAGGCTAAAATCTAAAAAAAAAAAGTTTCATAATTTCTGGATACAGGAGACAATATTCTGTTTGGGTGTTTGTTATTCAATGAGATCTTTATCGGAGTCTGCCATTTTCCAAAAAAAAAAACAACTTTCAAAGCTATCATTTAACCGCATCCAAAAGCTCCAACCAGCCAATACCAAGTTGCACTCAGATGATCACGCTGGTCAAGCGCAATCAACTTTTTAAAACTTTTTAAAACTAGATTACACTTGGTTGAAGTTGAATAATCATTGAGAAAATATTTGACGGTCTATAAAATAATTTCATATGGTGAAGAATTGTAAGTTGCAAAAAGTCCTTCATTGAAATGAATGGATGTCACCAGATACTTCAAAGTCAAAGTAGAGATGTCATTCAACTAGATCCGATAGGTAATTGCTTACAATACAAGCTCTGTGACTAGATCTGATGACATGCATCTGAAAACGGTATTTTTATAACTCAATAATTATTATTTGGTCACCATTTCGATTCCCTTTTCCACTTTCAATAAGCCATCTGTGGCCTATAGCCTACACAGTAGTGGAAGATTATTTGGTGAATGGAATATCTACTTCCTGCGTGTCGCATATTGTAGAAAATAATTACAAAGTATATAAGTTCTGGGAAGGCAAAACAGATGAGTCCTATTGGACTGGTCAGTATAAAAGGTGATACTTATCTAGATTTTGTACCTTCAAGAGTTGCATCTGTTTCGATACAATTAGAAACCGGGACACATAAAATTTCATTCGAACCGGTTGTTAAGGAATATTCCCTTTAGATTCATGCAATTAGGAAGCAACGACGGTAATTAGTGTCTGAAGAAAGGTAACACACGTCAGATGTGATACCTTTGAAGATTTAAAATATCATAAGCAGAAGTCATTACACGTTTCTGTCTATTTTAGTTACAATTTTTCTGTAGAATCCGTAACAGAAATGTCCTTATGAACTCTACCTCCGGCACACAAATATCTTTCAACAGATGTATTTAATCTTTTCATTTGCATCCTTCACGTAAAATGTTGTGATTCTGTAAACATAGGATGGCGTATAAAAGGGGGAAAGGGTGACTATTAGCATTATAAATTGTTCCTAAAGGCTGATCTATATGTAATACTTAGTTAATGTTCACGAATTGTATTCCTTTGTTGTACTTCGAGTCAGGCGTTGCATTTATTAATTTGAAATAGTACCTTTTCTGGGTCATTATGGGTGCATTGTGAATAGTATATTGTTTCGGGACCAGTTTTCGTTCGACAATTGGGTACACCGTCATGGAGCATTATCGTGATGGGGTTCTCCTTCCAATATTCATAAAATAAGTCTTCGTACACATGATAGTCTCATGTTATTTGTACCGTGATATTTGAAAAAAATCCGTGCGGCACTCCAGGCGAATCAAGTTCAAAAACAAAAGCTTTTGAGCATGCAAGCTAATGACCCGATTTGGCTTTCTGACAGAGTTTAAAACAAAGGTACAGCATAGGACACCGAGGATTTTGAACATTTTGTTGGGTTTGTTGAACATCAGAGTTAGATCTATTCACTTTTAGCGCCGATGTGTGCCGAACAGATGTAGATCTATTATTGTTAAGAAAATTATGACGTCTGCGATTCTGAGAAACTTCATCAAGCAGATGTTATCTAAATATTTTCCCTTTTCCTATTGGCTATTATATTCCGTCTGGATAACATATTTGGATGGGATCTGGTCGTCCAAAATGAGACTGATGACAAAAAATCACATGGTACTCCAGGCTCAAAATCCCAGTATGTCATCCAGATATCAGACAGTAACATTTGTGTGCCTGGATGACATCTGTCTGTGAAGAAACAGCGGTGTGGTAAACTACTGGCTTTCTTGTTAACATCCTAAATAATATGTATTTTAATAGTAGATGCCGCATACAGTGTTCGTGGTCTTAATTTTAAAACATTGTACCAAAAAGTTTCAAAGTTACTGCCTACGCTTGTTGAAAATTTTTCATTTGAGACTTCAGTCAAGATTGTAATTTTCTAATGGTATCTGAGCACTTTGTAAGACTTCTATACCCGCCTGTCTATGACAGTGAAGAAGTACTAAGCATTTTGATTAATGCTGAAAATTCCCATTTCCTTGGTGAAAGACCCTAAATCTATTCGATTCCATCTTTCTCGTTTGTGTTATCTTAACATCTTAATAATGAGGGCAATTTAAAATTGTGTTTGTTATTTACTTGTACTTTGTTATTTATTATTATTTACTTGATATCACCTGAAGTCACAAAAGAACAGACTGTGTAAATTTGTGCTGGGAAAGTAATTGTATAATGGTGTGTAATTACCCAACTACCCAACTCCATTGCTACCTTAGAGTGAATGACAAGAGTACAGCACCAACATTAATAATCCCTTATCACTTCCTCTATATCTGATTGTTTGAATGTAAAAACATCTGATGTTTTTATTTTCGCAGAATGCCTTCCACGCCACACAAGAAGAAGAAGAAGAAGGTGGTGGTGTCTCCTGATCCCATGTCCGTTTCACGTCAGTCTCTGAGGTCCATGGCCTCAACATCCGTCTCTTTTTTGGAACCGAAAACATTGATCGGAAAACTTTGTGTAGTGAACATGGCGACAAGACGTGGAAAAAGAGTGCAGGTAAAGTAATAAATTACAAAACAGCATGTGTGCTAATTGGTGTTAAATCTAATTAAATTTAAAAATATCTGCAAGATTCCTGGTGAGAGTTTTGACTGATTTAGTTCGGAATTGTCTTCAGTTGGTGAGGATGTTGGCGATGACGTTGCTTCCGATAGTTGGTGTTGCTGCTTACGCACTGTCTTCTATGATAAAAGGCATTGCCGTTGAGAACGAACTCAAAGACATCAAAATTGTCATAGATCAGGTTCACAATTTGGGAGAAATGGTCCATTATTTGGAGGTTTGTATTCCCCATTTCAGAACAAATTCCAATTAAGTTGATAAAGCATTCTGAAAACAGTTGCGTTAGATTTAAATGATATGTTGGAAATCCAGTGCGCCAAAAATCGCATTAAATTATAAATAACCTATTAACCACCCCTTGTTCACCAAATTCAGGAAATACCTCAAATCAAGAAATGTGTCTGTAACTCACTGCGGATAAGTGTGCTCAAAACTATTAAAAATCAAAACATGCATCCTCTAATTTAAGAGTCAAATGAACTCATTTCAAGTACAAAGTTTTTACTGCAGACAGTAAAGCATAGCCCTCAGAAAATTACTATTTCTTGAAGGATAAAACAAAAGAAGCAAATAGCTGACGTCATGTAGTTACTATTGTCATGTACAGAAGGAACGTGCTGAAACAATTCTTTTCCTGGGAAGTAACCGAACCAGTGAGGCCGTCGCCACACTCAATAGGTACTACAGAGACACTGACAATGTGTTAAGTACAATGACCTATTGGCCAGAGAATCAATTTGAAGATATGGAACACTTCAACACATTGGGACATTTCCAGTACTACTTAAAGACGGAAAGAGAGGTTACATTTATTTCTTCCTGAGAGTCATTTATTAAGCGTTACTTATCACACAGATTCATGTCAAATCCAAGGTTTCTATGGGAAGGCTCTGTATTAATTTCTCTATATAATGAACTGATAGCCTACTTAAACTTCTGTGCAGAAACAGTTTTAGATACCATCAGAAAGTCCTTTCATCTGTCACACACGAAAAGATAACAAATTCAGTTGGAAACTTAAAAAATAGGTGAATACTGACTCATCTTACTTATCAATTTTTCTGCAATTTGCGTTACTTCAGATCGTCGTCGAAAATAAGCATCAAATCCACGATGCTATTAAGTTTTACAATGAAGTTAACGAAGTGTTCGTAGAGTGGCTCACCAAGAGACTAACGACGGTATCTCACGGTAGCGTCTGGAAGTACCTACTCGCCTACAAGATGCTCATCCTCAGTAAAGAAAATTTTGGAATTTCTACTACAATTGGGATAGAATATTACACAATTGGCATTGTAAGTGAACGTACATGTTACTTGAAAAATGAGGCAGCAGGTCATGGAATCACCACAATTACTACAAAACATTTGGCTCAGGTTTCGAATTTAACCAATGGCGAATCAAGTTAAAAACCTCTGCAGCATTATTTTTTTCAGCTCACTACGGAAGAACTGAACAGTTTCGTAAGGAGCGACGCTTTAGCTGAATACCAGCTGCATACTGCCATAGACTATGACCCATCAATTGGCATTGCGTTCAATCAAGCTGTACAAAATGCGGTATGAACACAATTGATGCTTACTCTCACTGGCCACTTTGAAGAATCTCTAGATCTATTTGCATCCAAATTATCCTTAAATTGCTTCACAATCCATGTTTCCAAATTTCATGCTTCATGTTTCCGAACTGCAAGTGGTCTGTCAGGAAATGTTTCACATTGGTTTTCATCTTCCATGGGGTGGGGATTTATTAAACACTAATGAGGAAACTAAAAGAAAAGTTGTAATTACATGCAAAATAACTAGCTTTTAACTACTATTTATCTTTTTAAAATCTTTTGAATCATGTTTCTCTTTTCCGGCACAGTCGTCCCTGGCCAAGTTTATGAACAGTACTAAACTGCATATTATGAAAGGCTTGCCATTGAATTGTTCCGACTGTAAACTGGAGTATGTGAGTACAATTGTACTATCTTTTTATACAATGCATAGGATAGTTCTTTTTCTTCGGAACACCAATATCCCTGCTTTTAAAATGTATTTCTGTAAATCAAACATTGAAAATGTTTATATTTTGTGGGCATACAATGGATGATTGTTCTTTTCAATAGTCTCTTGACTATTGAAAGTATGACTATTGAAGTTGTTTGTGGTGCTTGTCTTCATTTTTTAATAAGACCTCAGTTACAATCAATTTTATCACTCAGCCTGTAAATAGACACCTGTCAACTCAGTTTTATTATGCGTAATTTTGAAATGTATTGGGTCTGGGAACAGTTGCTGTCGTCGGACAAGCAAACGTCAACAATTTAGAAGCCGCTTTTATTGAATATCAACTTTTGAGGACCTGGGCAAAATTAGAACAAAAGACCGGTTTGCAATGGGTTTACAATTTGCAATTCTTGAAATTAATCACAATTACCTTAAACGGGTTCCATAACAGGCTGTTGGAAGGAAGGCTCGCCAGTGATAAAGTTGGCATTGCGTTTTATTTTTGGAAAAAAATGGTGCTTTGTAATGAAGTAACCTTGTATATAATTCCAGTTTTACTTTAATAATATGACACAATTTCTGGACATTCTGAGAAACATCAATGCTGAAGTGGAAATTCATGTTAAAGGTAAGACAACTGAGATAATCATTAATGGCTACTCACTTTATAATTACAGTTGTTGTACTTTAAAAACATGAATATTTACCTGGACATTCTGAGAAACATCCAGAATCAAGCGGAGCATATTATCACTGGTAAGAGATTAGTGCGGAAAGTGTATAAGCCTTTTTCTTAGCTTAAATCAGACTCGCAAACTTCCTGCACACAAGCATATTTACTTGCTCAATCACAGTGCTCAGTCGTAGAATGCTTACTGAACCAATCACAGTGCAAGCCTGCTTCAAATTACAATGCAGTTCAACAGTCTTTAATGTGTAGACTGCAAAGAGACAAGTCAGACTATGACCTTTGTATTCTACAATGTCAATAACACTTTGAACGAGTACAATCACCTGCAAGTCGGTACAAATATTTTAATCCAAGTACCAGATGAAAACATGATATGCTGAATCCCTGAATCTAAATTGAACCAACGAGGATTGAACGTGGGATAAAATCATTTTTTGTGTTTTTAATCTGGCATCAGGACTTTGCAGGTTACAGTGAAGGCTTGGTGTGCACATTAAGGTGCTACAGTTACCTAAATATCTCGCATGTGCTCATATGATTGGCTGCAGCTCTATGTTTGCTCCAGGTAGCGGAACGTATATCACCTTGGATCCGAAAAACTATCAAACCACTCATTCAAGGTTCGGTGGCCAATGCAAGTAATATTTGTCATTTTGGTGATGAGAAGTATCTGCTAAATGTCAGCGGACCATACATACTTCCAGTTGCCTGCAACCTTATCATAAATAATCTTGAGCATGACCGCACACCTTTGCATTGATAATGGACTCTACTGGGCTTCACAAAAAGTCAAAAACTGATTCAAGCTGTGATCATGAAACACATTATATCAGGACAAATGTACACATTCTGAAATATTATTTTAAAACATAAACGGGGAAAACGTGCCTCTCCAAGTATTTGTCCGTGTGCTTATAATGCAATAAGCAAGTCTAGGAAGTCCAAGTTGCAAGACTTGATTTAACATGCTACTTGGTTGGTAACCAGGTTAAGTCTCATGAAGATACAATAATTTGTTTCTGAGGCAAGGAAATTATGCCCTTTTCAGTATTTCTGGTTATTTTGTTCCTTTCATTTTGAATGATTTACAGGAATTACTTCTTTGACAACTAGGAACAATTGCGGCAGTTCAGTTCATATCAATAACCTTGCTTGCTCAAACACCCTGGAAAGCAATTTGATATTTAAAACAAAAATTATATTTAAATCATACTTTTTTGGGGTTAAGACTTCCTCAATAAATCTAAAGAATTTTCAAAATATGTGAAGCATTGTGTTGAGTAGAATGTTTTTAAACATAGAACTTCTGAAACGATCGCATCGGGACACCAGGAGTGCATATCCATTACGCAAACTTTTCTCCATGAACAGACGGCCAGGATTGTGAAAAAAATTACCTTACCTCATACTACGTACGTGGTCGGTAAAAATATTCACGACATAATTTGACCATTTCTGCTACTGCTTTCAGTTTTGAAAATTATCTGGCAGACTTGGAACTAGTTAGTGAAACAGAAGTACTTTTTGCCAGGTCAAGAAATTACCTTTTTTCAACACTGATCGTTTTCAACTTCATTCCAGTTTGGTCACTGTGAATCAACCTTTTTTTAACTATTCCCAGTTGGCAAAACGGAACCTTTTCTTTGATTTCTATCACAATGCATGAACATGAATGGTACACTGAACTGTCTAAGACAAACCAGTGTAAAATACAATGTCGTTTTACAAATTAATATTTTACAAAAAACGTTTTACAGAAGTCTAATGCATGTGGATGTGCTTTAAGGGTCCATTGACCAGAAAGGCTTGAGGTCAAATCATCAGATGTTCGTTATCGTAAAACATAATGTCCGAAGACAACGTCCACTGTGATTGAACGATGGACGATACACAGTAAATTACCAGTGTTACTTTTGGTTCACACGAAATGACTAGTTTAAAATAATACCAAACAATCTTGGAAAATCATGTAAACCTGAAGCTCATGTCACTGCTTAGTCAAATGTGCGATACACCAGCTTCAAAAACTAGACAGATGTCTGAGCCATGGCAGTTTACAAAATGAATTTTACTTGGAAAATATGTCCGTATATTTGTACAAATAACATTGGTATTCTCAGTAGTTTATTCATTTTACAGATAAAATGGAAGAAGAACAAGAATCTGCAATAGTATCTATGGGAATGGGTATAAGTGTTTTCTGCATTGTGATTATACTGGCGCCAGCCATAATGTTTACCATAAAACGAATGACCAATGAAATACAAGTGTACGCAGCAGAAGCTTTGGAAAAACAAAAGGTGAGCAAATGCTTTTGCAATGGACTACTTGGACATGTAGCATTTTACGTTTGCCACATATAAAAAAACAATAGTTTGGAAAAACTTGTTTCCAAAAAGATTAATCAAAGTCAAAATCTCAAAATGCCAAAATCAAAGATAACGTTCCCCTCCTTTGCATGAAAGTGGACAAGTTAACTGATTCAAAATGAGAAACTTTTTGGCACACCATTACTGTTCTATTGCTGTCCAAAATAAACCAAGAAGTTGATCTAGTTGCGGACGGTGAACACTGTTGCAGGAGGCAGCACAAGAAAAGAAGAGATCAGACTATCTTCTGTATCAAATGCTTCCGAAAGATGTTGCTACGGCTCTGAAGAACAGGCAGAGTGTGGAGGCTCAGTACTACGATGACGTTACCGTTTATTTCAGTGACATCGTTGGTTTTACAGACATTTCAAGCAGAAGTTCTCCAATACAGGTAATGAAAATTTAGTTCCAATGTAGGCACACTGGATTTAAAATATATTTGCAGATTTTTAAAACTTTATTTCAACTGAAGTTTCTCTGTGAAGGTATAACTCAAATAACTCCATTTTTTATGGGGGGGGGAGGAACTGTACTGACCTTAATGTCTTAGTGGAGTAATAGAATCAAACGTTTATATGAGAACAGAAAATGGCAACATTTACCTCTGCAAAATACTGTTCTGTCTGCAGGTAGTGGACTTCCTTAACAGTCTCTACAACCTGTTTGATGACGCCATTGACAAGTAAGAACTATATATCACTGTTAACACGTAATTTTCAAACACGAACGAAAGATTTTACTCGAACAACAGAGAGCACCAAAGGTAACCTTTGTGATTTCTCTACCATTTCTTCAGAACTTTGCAAATTGAAAATAATAAAACGTATTCTGAATTTATTTGAACCTAGGTATGAGGTATATAAAGTTGAAACTATCGGCGATGCATACATGGTTGCATCTGGTCTTCCCCGAAAGATAGATGGACGTCGACACGCCAAAGAGATTTGCGATATGGCCCTGGAGTTGCTCCAGGAAGTCTCGACATTCACCATACCTCACATGCCGGATGTACAACTCCAGCTGCGAATAGGAGCCCACACTGGTTTGTGATTTCATGGGCTTCATAATCAAGAAATTTCATTTTTAAATTAAAATTTTTTCTTCTCAGTAACTTTCAAAGAATACATGAACTAAGCCAATGACTTTAGTTAGAAGTTTATAGAAACGTTCAGTAATATCTGTCTATGGTCTATCTAATTATGTCAATATTCAGAAAATACCTTGTAGGTCAGGTAGTAGCTGGAGTGGTAGGCCTCAAAATGCCTAGATATTGTTTATTTGGAGACACGGTAAACACAGCTTCCAGAATGGAGTCTACAGGCCAAGGTGGGTAATCTGCTTGTTATTACCACGCTGTCAAGACAATAACGTAACATAATATTTCTAATTTCCAAAAGGTACACTATGAATTCATATCAACACATTCAATTGCCTGACTCGGGTAGATCACAAAGGTGTGACTAATTAATTTTACTTCCTGAATTAAAGTGACTCATTTGAGTTTTCCTAAATTACACAAATTTAGCAAAGTTGCCAATAAAGACTTACATGGGAAGAGCAAAATAAATTCAGCAAAAGAAGTTGCCTCAGTGGGGATCTTGTGGAGGTGATGGAACAGTTTTATTGGCCAATTGCGTTGGCATATAGGGTTGACAAATGACAAATTTTGCTCCAGATAACATAGTTCCATGTTAATAACATTATCAACTAATGACAAACAGATTTCGATTTAGTAAAGGCTTTACCTAAGCACTTGTAATGACCTATTGCAATTATGTGTCCAACATGGGAAACTGGCCTTTGCTAAGTTGATATTTGGTTGTCAGTCTGAATATCTGAAAGCTTTATGAAGCCATGTTCTATTGATTCTAGTCCAAGTCCAAAACGTGAGGTGGTGCATGAAACAAAGCTTAGTTCAGAGATCTCCTATCCAACACATGTCTCCTTAGCACAGTTGGATAAGCATCAGAGGAGATCACAAGAGGTCCTGGCTCCTATCCCACTGGAAGTAAATTTTTTGCTGAATTTAGTTTGCTCCATGTAAGCCTTTGTTGCCAACTTTGTAAAATTTAGGGAAACTCGATTGCTAACTGCACAGTGCATCGAAGGATGATCATTTTGCATGGTGAAGTAATATCAAAGATTAAAGTGCAGGAAATCTTTTAATCCTTGGTAACTGAATTTAATGGAATAAAATGGATACAAATTGTATGCAAATATAACACTTGCATAATGGACGAACTTCCCGCTGAGAAGTAGACTTATTAAACAGAAAGTTACTTGAATAAGTCAAATCAAAAACATTTGGGTACAAACCCCCTTGTTTCCAAATAGTCATTGGCTCATGATACAGATCACAACATCGCAGAACACCTTTCGAAGGACATAATGAAAGAAACCGGTTTCCTGAATAAGTTACTTAACCTACATACAATGCAAACACACAAAGTAAATTAGATCTACAGGTGTTCACTTCTCATTGTTAGACACATACATTATTGACATCTTACCTACCTGATTGGAAAATAACTTTGAAGAAAATTGACCCAAGGCTAAAGCAACCTGCAGCTGTGCTTTGCTCAGAGATCAAGGTTAACACATAGAATAGAATTCTGATGATACACAATATCGAAAATGATCTGTTTTGTTACATAACAGCTTTAATGAGAGTGACAACACCTGCGACCTTTCATCAAAATCTTTGAAAGATAGAGCAGAATGTTGAAAGTAGTTTTACTTGAAAAAAAATTGACATTTGTTTTCTTCGAAAAAGACTTCCCCAAATTTAGTAAATGCCTGTACTGACAGTTTCTGCTCCTAGTTCTTTTACGTCAGGACTTGGTCAGACACTGAATTTACTCAGGAGTTCATTCCTGGGATGGTGGCTAATTACTTAAATGTCTAATTTACTTATAATGGTATTCTGCAAATGGGCTTCTCGTTGTGTTTT
>JBCAUG010728088.1:0-26699 GCA_038406175.1 Haplosyllis leylae
CCTCATATATGTCCAGCGTTTAGTGAGTCTTGGAGATACTTTCGCCAGTAATTCTTCAAATTTTTCCACATCCATACGGTACATGCCCTGAAAACGTTTGCGAAAATGTCTTAGATCAGGGTAAAGTTGATAGAATTCACCCTTTTGTTCACGCAATAAGTTAATAGGATGCACCCAATATTCTCTATTTACTTCTTGCACAAGGAACATCAACATGAGAAACAAAATTCTTCGATTTCTCCTTGCACGGAGTTGCCTATATTGGCTACGATTGAAGTTTCTTGCAAATCTATTCATATTTGCCGCCGAAAATACTAAGCAGACGACATTTTGAAAAGTGCGTAAATAACAAAACACATAGCAACAGCAGATTGAATCGACTTGGTACCCGTTGCAACTGCAAATAAATCGGGCTAAAAATGGGTCCCACACCCATTCATCCTGATTGACGGTGCAATATTCGGCCCGATTTAACTAAGTGTGAACACCTTCATAGGACGCAGTAGAAACCAAAATTTTTACTTATCGGTGACGGGCTCGGTGTCGGTACGTGTGAATAAGCCTTGAGCCGCATGGGAAAAAAATTACTTACATTTTCGACATTCTGTAATTTCAGGTACAGTTTTTTTAGGTTGTTTTCGGATTGCTGGTTTTGAAGCTGGATAACTTCGGCATGTTGATTCATCTTCTGATTCAACTGCTTCTGTTACAAATGTTTTTCACGTTTAATAATGAGCCCATAGCCTTGGATACAGTATTTCATTACTGGTATTCCAGAACAAAAAGGAGATGAAGAATATTGATAAACCAATATTCCAGACATGGGTGGACCCTAAATCATCAAACCTTCAGAAATTCTTGCTGTAAACGGAATTGTTCCTCAGAATCAGTATTTAGTTGTGTGAGTGGAAGTTGAGTTCTGGTCCCTGACATTCGGATCTACAATGGAGTTTAAAAATTACACGTAACATTTCTTCACCACGTAGAGTTTAAGTGTAAACAAAAACGCAATTAGTTTTTAATATTTGTTCAGTTATGCACTGTGACAATATTAGGTGTGCATGCATATATGTAGCTCTTATCGGAATCAACCTTTTTCACTTCTTAAATAAAAGTAAACCTACCAGGTTAAGACTGTGTTTAAGGTTTTCTAGATGTCCTTCTAAATTTTCTTTTTGACCATGAAGTTGATCAAGTTCATTTAAAGCTTCATTCTTCGACCGATCTAGATCAGTAAGTCCTCCGACTACCTCCTAAATAAGTTGCACTGGAGGTTAATATCTTTCAGTTTATCGCTAAACATACGAATTTGGCTTTAGGTATCATACCGCACATGTACTGACTGATTTTATTTCATCCTTTAATTCTTGTAATGTTTCTTCTAACTTCTTTTCCTTTTCTATAGCTTCCTGCTGAGATTGAACCTAAGATAAACAGATATTTTGTAACCAAACAGAGAAGTTAATTTTCCAGTTAACACAATGCGAGAAAGTATTTTGACATTATTTTTAAGAAATATCTGCATTAAACATTTCATAATTACTTTGAAATACAACTGACCTGTCTCCTCATTTCTAAATATTCAGCTCTCAGGTAATTCAGTTCGTCACCAAGTCTATTAGCTCTAGTGTAGTGTGCCTGCGCAATGCCTTCTAAGTCAGCTATTTCCTTACTAGACTTTTCCTTTAAGTGTACTAGCTCCTGAAAGAATTCAATATTGTATAAGCATAATCAAGATGAAAAAGTGCATTACTTTAGTTGCACGTTGTCTGACACCATGAACGGCTTTGCAAGGTTGCTATGTTTTATGACTTACCTCACTTTGATCTCTGTGCTGTTGTAACAACTTCTGTTTCTCTTCTTCTATATTCTTAACTTGGTTTGCGAACTTTTCTCTTTCCTTAAAGAAAAAGAGGCTTTTGTTTTTCCTTTTCGAGAGGTGGATAATTTTTAGAAATTTTAGGTATCCTCAATATATGCGATATTTACCTTATCAACTGCATTTCTCAGTGACTGTAGCTCTTGGCCGGATCTATTCAAAGCAGTTACTAACTGCTCTTTCTCTTTATTTCTTTCTTCAGCGGCATCATCTATTAATACATTCTTCAATTTAAATTTACAAACGTCCAAGCAGTTATCATCTTCCTCACGCATAATAAGAGAATAATATCCTGAGGATAGTATTATCACTGAACACATACCCAGTTCTTTCACTTTTCTTTCAAGCCTTGTAATCGTTTCATTAGTAAGCATCTGTTTTTCAGCTTCTCTCTGAAAAAATAATACTCATTAGATTTCATTTAAGACAGTGTCAAAATTACAAATTTTGTATCTGTCGAAGCTATAGGTAGGAGCAACAGTATCAAATCGTAGTACTTGCCTCGTGGAGTAGAGTGATTTCACTTTCGGCGTCCTTTAACTCGTTCTGGACAGTTCCCAATTCTACGCGCGTCTCTAACGACAAGAAAAAAACAACTGTTATCGCTTGGATCAGGCAATAAACATAAATTCGCTACAACAATCCGAGTAAACACACTCATTGCATTTAACCTTGAACATGACTCCGCAGTGATGTCAATTCTTGCTTAAGATCAGTACGCTCCTTGCAAGCATCATTGATGTCTGCCTCAACATCCCTCAGATCTGACTCCAGTTGCCTCAGTCTGTTTTCACCACTTAGGATACTTTCTTCTAACTCAGACTGTGTCCTAAATGTAGAAATATCCAGACAACGAATAGCTACAAATTACTGATCATAGTCGTGACCAATACTCATTGCAAACATTTTCCTGTCACACCTTTTAAGCTGGTTAATCATCTTGTCAGTATTTCTCTGTCCTTCTTCCATCAATACTCTTTCATCTTGTAATTTGGTAAGTCCTGACAGTACAGTTCGTCTCTGTTCAATCAAATCATCTACTTCTTGTTGCAGTCGCTCAACTGATCGAGTGATCCGCTCCAATTCGTTAGCTTTACTCTCAAGTTCCGTGTTTGTTCTTCTTAGCGTTGTCTCTTCCTAGAAACAAAAAATGATAATTTAAAGGCTACTCACCACATCTAAAACACGCACACATGACTATAAGAATTGATAACGACGAATACATCATCATAATGGAGCTGAAAAAGGTGTACACTAAAATTAATTTAATCTACATATTGAAGGAAAGGAAAACTACTGTACAAAGGTCTTTGTTCTAGTGCAAACTTTAAAAATAGCAGCCCGTTAATGCAGTTTGGAATAAATGGAGGTGGTAACAAAATTGATACGTGGATCATTGAGTACATGTGAGGAAATAGAACACATTACTGCGTTGGTCGACATGCATGTGTCATACACATCATCAGCATTACAATATCACATAAACAAGACATCTCCATGCATGTTTTACCTCTCGCAGTTTATCGATTTTTTCACTTAGTATTTCCAGTTCTTTCGTGCCTTCTTTGGAAGCTTCTTCCAGTTGCTGTATCTGTAATTTTTGCTTACTAGTTGTTACAGCAAGATTCTGCAAAACCTCTTCCTCGTGGTCAATATCAGTCAAAACCTAGTTCACACGAAGGCACATACTATATAACTAGAGGGTTGTCAGTTAACACCCGTTATTTCAATATCTTTTTACAATAATTGTACAATTGTTAGTGAAGCAACGTATCTACAATGGGTGGAAAGGGCAGCTATTAATGCAATTGAAAAAATCTAAGAATGGCGGGACTTCTTAATTTCTTCACGGACACACACACACACGTATATTTACCTCATCCAGTTTGAATTGTTTAGCGTTC
This sequence comes from Haplosyllis leylae, assembly GCA_038406175.1. Lineage (NCBI taxonomy): Eukaryota > Metazoa > Annelida > Polychaeta > Phyllodocida > Syllidae > Haplosyllis > Haplosyllis leylae. The sequence goes on from JBCAUG010728088.1 coordinate 3,784, forward strand.
AACTCTTTTTCTGTTTTTCTCGTTTCTTCTTTCAAGATCCTTAGCCTACCCTCAAGATCCTAAATTTGAATTTGAAGATCATATTTTCAAGGTTTTGGATTGCGTTTCTCAGGTTATTTAGTTCATGCCGATTATCAAAAGTTGCAACTTGACAGGATTGTCAATTTACATCTACCTTTATTTCTTTAAGTTTAACGTTGACCTCTTTTTCGACATCTTTATCCAGGGTATCTAATTGTATGTGACGTTTTTGAATAGCTTCATGTAGCAGTTTGAGTTCTGCCTTGCCCTGTCCCATTTCCTTATCCAATAATTCTAATTCTTTGCGATTCTTTTCCAACTGCAAGTGACAATTCCATTTTTGTACCAATATTAGCTTGAAATATTTATACTTTCAACCAGGAAAATTTGCGCACACGCAGACTTGCATCTGATTAATTTCAGTTTATCTCTTGAATTTTTAGAAATCTTTTCCAGTGTGCTTGGAAAATGTCAGTACCTGTCCTTTGAGGAGTTGTAATTCTTTTCTTTTGTCTGTGACGATGCTGCTACTGTCCTGCAATTTGTGTATGTCATCAGCCTGTTGCACCTTGTTCAACTCTCCTTCAAATGACTGCATCCTACAATGTATAATCGTCAACAGTATGAATAAACAAATACTCTTTAACGTTTGAATGCAAATGTGAATCCTAATATTAAACTGAAGTCAGCCATGCGAACTGGCAGATGTACGGGATAAACAAAATCATAAGCTTTAAATTAACACACGAGATTCGATTTCAAGCACTTCATTTGTGATTCTTAAGGCAAACACAGAAAATGTGTTCATAATTGTCTTTACTTTTTGATATACATGTATATCATTTGAAGAACATATTTCCCCGCGCCTTCAAATGAATCAAAAACACGTCAATCTAGTCATGAGTATCTGCGTACAGAAAGAAGCCGAATGATTGGGTAAAAAGAGAACCACTGTAACAAGCTATAGAATGAAACCTTCAGCCGCGAAAGCTTTGTAGTCTATCCATAACCTCTCATAATATAAAAGGAATGTTAATTAACCTTCAGAATCCATATATTGCTGAATCTAAACAGTGATAAATGAACATTAATACTTCTTTCAAGTTAATCATGAAAATCGATGTTTGTTTTTGAAAAAATAACAAAAATCGTGAATTCTCTTTGTTCAGAAATAATGTACCTTTGAGCCAATTCTTTCACTCGGGCATCTATTTTCTGGAATTCCTCATCTTTGCTACTGATTACCTACAAATAAGCCAACAAATATGAGCAAGGAAGTACCAATAAATATAGTACAGTCTCATATTTATTACTGAAATGAAATAATTAAAGATCAATACCTGCTTAATATCTTCGAGGAGTCCTTCTTGTTCTTTCTTAACGTTTTGCAATTGTTGAATTTCTCTTTTTAGCAACTCTACTTGTTCTTCTGCCTTAACAAGTTGGACACCTGTATCCTTAGCTCTTCTCCCAAGTTCTTCTGTATCTTGTATGGTTTCAGCATAGCCTGATTTAGCTTCTAAATATTCATTTATTACAGCTTTTGCCTGCAATGGAAAGTCCTTACAAAGTCAGATACAATGTAGCAGCAAAGTACTGGATTGAGATCAGACAACCTTTTTTCTGAAAAATCACCAATTATCCAGTTGGAGACAATAGCAGAAACCCCAAAACCCCAAATACATTCAGCGAACACGAAAGCTTTCTGTGATTTGTCATCACTCGATCAGAACCAAAAAAAAAACCCTGATGTTATAAAAACTTTCTAATTCATTCGGTGTGAATGACGTCTAGAACATCTAACCAAAAATCTAAATGCTAGCGATTAGAACTTAAAACGTGCCAAAATTTAGTTGGGGTGTTAGTCGTTCTGTCAATCGCATGGATGCTAGGGATGGATGCTGGTTATACTTAAATAAATCACATATTTTTCATCAATAGTTTTCATTTCGGTGGTAGACTTTAGTGCAACAACAATCCTGTCATTGATCATGTTTCCGGGAGGTGACTGGAATAAATTATTTCTTGCAATGCAGCTTCATTTGTTACCTCTTCTCTTGCGTCTTTCAGATCTTCTCGACAGTCATTCAACAACTCATCTGCCTCCCTAAGTTCTGCTCTTCTCTTTGCCAAAGTTTCTTCCAAACAACTAATTTCATCTAACAAAAACTCTTTTCTTGGGCGTCGTATTCGAGGATTGTACTCATATTCAAAGTCTGAATCTTGAGTTAAAAAGTCATTTTCGCCATTTAAAAATGCCCTGAAACGATTTGAACGTGTTTTGTTTGGTCCTCGAGTGTGGAGTACAAGTAGGAAATTCAGTCAGGAACATACCGTACAGTGCAACAAATTTCATTTAATCATTGATAATGTGTTTAAATGTATGAACAAAAACGATGGTATTCTTCTGACTTATCTATCAATTGTGTAAACTTACTTCCGCCTTGCTGCTTTATCTTTATTTGAATTTTTTAGTGCCTTCAGTTGACTTCGAGCCGCCTCTCTTTCCGCAAGAAGAATTTTTTCACCTTCTTTCATAGAAATTAGACCAGCTTTTTGCCTTTCTATTGCCAAATCTAATCCTTCCAATTCAGCCCGCCTGTCCTGGTTTGAGAAAATTGAAATCACTATTTCAGGTAATTTTTGTAGTCAGAAATACCACAACGATTGTTCTAATAATAAATATATTTCCACACAAAATAACCTCAAGTTCAGCTTTTAATCTCTTTACAGCCTGTCTCTCAACATCATCTTTGAAGAAAACTCGCTTAGTGTCTCCATCAAAGAGTTCTTCTTGCTGCTTTTGTAATAATTTTGCCTTGTAAGATTTCAGTTTAGTCTGCAACTTGTTAATATAATCCTCCTGCAATGCAAAAGGCAAAATATTCCTTTCACTTGGTTCCTTCTGCAACTCCAAGTATGATTGTGTGACATAAAATTACACAACTTGCTTAATGATTGCTGACTTACCAAATCATGATGCTCTGGAACATTGCACAACAATTCATCATCATTATCAACTTGCGCAGCGACAGTTGTTTTCAAAATCCCTTTGATTGGTGTCGCAGGCAAAGATCCTATTGGTACACAAAAAATAACAATCCGTCCTGAGAGAAGTCATTAATACAGTAAAATCGTGGTTTAAATGGACAATGACCTATTTAATTACAGAATCATTTCCCCCTGCCTTGTGCGATCTATTCATAACATCTAAACTTATTAACTTTAAAAAATCCTACCATGACTTGGGGTACTATGCATAACTGGAATTGAGGCTGGAACGGCTGGAGTACCTGGTACTGACAATACGCCACTGACAATACCTCCACCTGCCAAGGGTGTCATTTCAGTGGGCACATGTTGCACAGACTGTGTTACTGGCAATGGCATCTGTGTAAAAAATGGAGAGACATTAGCAATATCAAACTGCAAATTGTTACAACGCGTAAAAGTACATATTCATTGAATATCCATAGTGTGTAAGTTCCTCCGTGAAGGACTTTAGACATATATGTCATGGTGTGCAACGGTCAATCAAAGATAAAAATACATATCGGTAACGTAATCAGTAAAAATTTAGCATAACTTTCTTACAAGACGAAACTAAAGCTTGCCTGGGATGCCGGAACATAGCCTGTAGAAACAGGAAGCGTGTAGCTTTCATATCCTCCGCCTTCTTTTCTCAGAGAGTTATGATTTGAAGGAGCATCAGTAAAGTTGCCTCTCCCACCATTTACTCTTGCAGGATAGCCTTGACCTATGTGCAGATAAAAGAATTTTATGCTTTAAAACATTGAAATGGTGGAAACACATGTTTAAATGATCTCTTTAGAACTGTATAACATTAGCGTGCGTGTGTGAGCATACTTGTGTCTGTGTTACCAATAGCCTTTCAACCGCCCACAAGTTCGTAGTCTTATGTGCAGCTTGAGATTGCCATTGTTACTGTTGATATTCTTCAGACATCTCAGGAAGGCTTTAGTTTTGTCTTGCAAAAGTCCTATTTCTTAACATTAAGAACAGATCACGCCACCAGAGATATCACAGAAACATACGTAAATAGCTCACCAGATGTTTGTGGTACTGGTATATTTGGAGTCAGATGATGGCCTGCGTGGCCCATGTAGTCAAGTGTTTGTCGCCCAGTCTGATGATAGGGTTGAAATTCAGGATTACCATATCTCATGGGGTTCACTGCTACAGGTGGTCCTCCAGGACTTGGCGGTTCTGCGTACTCCACCTAATATAGATTGACTAGCGAATGACAACTTAACCATTTCTTTAAAATTCAGATACTAATTAAATCAAATGTTCCATACAGAAAAAAAATTGGTGGTTCCAGTCCAGGAACATAGATTTTTTATCTTTATACTTATGATTTTAATCAAACTGCATGCATACAATGCAATAACTACTTGCCCTAGTATGTCCGTTTCCAAGTTCACTGTATGTACGTGGCAAAAGTCCCATATCTCTAAACCGAGGCGCATGTTGCGCGACGGTTGATCTGATATTGGCAGTTCCTTGTCTTAGATGCTGAATATCTGTGTCGTTGTAGTCAGGCTCATCTGAAAAAAAATTATTAATTATTTAGTACAAAGTTCTGAAGTCTGATATTTGTGCACTTAATTCCCAGTTAATAAGCTAAAATAATTGTTTTTTGGCACATTAATCTGAAACCAAATTTCAGACGATCTCTTATCATACAATCGATGAATTTATGAGACCTGTCCCTCTGCCTGCAACCCTGTCCAATTCTTCTGTTAATTTTGCGATTTCATCCCTTTGTTCTTCCAGTAAGTCATAAAGTTGTCCTATCTCTTTCTGTTGTCCACCTATGTCAAAATATTTCAGATGCTGCCGTGGATATAATATTCTGAGAGAATTCTGTACAAACATTAATCAATATCATTTTAATGCTGTAAATCACGTATCCGGGACACACGTTACTTACTGATTGTGTGCTGTGATCTATCGCTGTGACGGATTTGTGCTCGAAGCTGTTTATCTTTTTGCCTTAACTGTCTATGAAGATCATCAATTTCAGACTCAGCTCTTGTTAAGTCGTCGGCAACTTCCGCCAACCTCTCGTCTTCATGTTTCTGGGAAGAATTTGAAGTTCAATCATCCAACTAGTGACTCACTTTAAAATAAAAGTAGGCAGTAAGCACAAAAACCTAAAAACATACCCGTGAAGTGTGTGATCTGGTCCGTGACGTATGTCTTTTACGCGAATGTGTTGACTCGCTGTCTCTTCGTTTTGATATCATGTCTCTTAATTTTCCTATTGTCTGACTTGCTGCTGCCGCCTATACGAAAAATTATACGCGGACACATATCATTGGCTGATCTAGGAGGGGGCGCACGATCCCCCTCCCCCGGCCCAAAAATTCTTCATTTTCATGCATTTGTTTGGAAAATTTGCCAAATAATAGGTTGGCGCCCCCTCTGGGAAATCCTGGATCCGCCACTGCATATTGCTAATGGTCAGTGGTGTTATTCTTAGATGGTATCTTTTTCCGTTAACTTGATATACATCGACAAAGGGATTCTTTTCAGAAAATTCAAAAACCTTTTTTGCAGCTTGCTTTTTATCTTTACTCCCCAAGAGTTTTCTAAGTTCTTCTATTTCGTCTTGTAATTCGTCAAATAAGTCTTGTTCTTCGGGGTTGAGAGTGTCGTATAGTTCGTGTTTTCTCTCCGACCATTGAGAAGATGGTATGGAAGACATGACGGAACTTTCACTTCGCGGCGTTGGTTCCAACAAACGTGATGGTACCATGCTCGTTTCCTTTTCCTTCTCCTGTGCAGAAAGGGGAGAAACTGACTATTATAAGAGAAGGTACAAAACCAAGACTTCAGTAGTCCTATGAATAAATTCACTCTACACCGACATCTACTGAACGCAATAATAATGGCAGATATATTATTCTTAATGATAAAAATCATATCGATACCCTTTCCTTCTCCAGTTCTCTTTTCAATTTTTCCAGTTCACTGTGTAGCTTTGCTAATTCTCGATCTTCATCTACCATCTAAAGTAAATTGAAAATTTGCCTTCAATTGCCGCATTTGTTTGTAAAGGAACTGTTCGAAGAACATGTTGTTAATCTTTCTGCTCCTAATTATTGCTTCAAATTATGTGTGAAATAAAGTGGAGTAAAATTACAACTGATTGATGTTCAAATTATAAGGTGAACGGCACCTTTGATCTACTTCACAGCACCATAGGCCAGCATTGAGCACATTTTTCAACGGGACAAAAATTGTGAAGTTGACGGACATATACGCGAAGCTTTATCAAATAATGCAGAACGACATACAACAGTTTGCTTTGGCAACTAACTCCAGGATACGTCATACCTTGGCTTGAATAGCTATTTCAGATTTTTGTACTTCATCTCTCCGTGTTTGTTCTAATTCGTCTTTTAGTGCTTGTGACTCTTCTTCAATCTACATACAGTCATTAAACGTGGCAAAATAAATAAAATAGTAACTCTAATTTTTGTTATTAGTATTAAAAATTAGAGTAAATATGCTCAAAACTTTGTTCCTTCTGTTTGATTTGTTGTTGTTTTTGCATGGTTCATGAGACTTCAATTAGTTCATTTTTATTCAATTGAATTGAATAAATTATTTAGAAAATGCGGCTTGGGGATATTTAAGTATAATCATGTCAAAAAGCGCAATATACTTTTAAGAGCATATTTCTTCATCTACTTGTACAGAATGAAAATAAGCAAGCCCAGTGGATAAAGGGAGCTATCATTGCAGTGAACTACACCACATGACCAAATTACATCACAAATACATAGTCACTGAATAACCAGATGGTTTAATGTTTAAGCAAATGAACTTCGCAAGTAAAGCCGAGCCGGAGTGGCTGAATGGTATGCAGCCGCATGGATGGTCATAGGTTCGAGCTCCGAACCTCCACCAATTCTTGTGGACACGTCTGCAAGTATGTGGATCAAAAAGGCTTAGCTGTTATGCTGACCTCTATACAGTCAAGCAGGTAATGCACCAGAGGTGAATCTGACAATCACTCAGGTGAGAAAGCATACAAGGGATCCACCTTGGATTTGAAACCCAAGGCAGATGCCACCAGATGTCCAAAACAGGCTTATCAGTGGCCCCACGAAAAAGACTTATGTCGTCCAAATTTTTTTTAAAAAAACAAACTTTGCAAGCAAATTTTACAATTCATCTTTCAGTAAAACGGATTTACATACATTTTGTATCACACAAAACATAACCACAAATAGCATGAGTATATATTTACAAGTGAATAAAAAATACGACTTCACATCAACACTTTCAGTGGCGGTACTCATTGGATATTCTGCTAGAGCTAAATTAAAGCCTCTCCATTGGTTGCAGAAGAAATCCAAACTAGTAAAAATGGTCAAAACCTACAGATTTGACCAAGATTTGGCTTATTGGTGAATCACATTAAATATCAAGCTAAATTTTAATCCTCATGAGACCCCACAGGAGAGATGACATCTTACATTGCGAGGTAGATTTTTTCCAAAGAAGTACTTAAGAGGTGCTAATTTAATAAAATGTCACCTAGCCAAATACCAAACGAGTATCCCCAGTGACAGGGATCAATCGGTACAAAACATAAACAAGATAACCCACTGTTACAATAAGAAAACAGTCCCAATTATATTAATAATGAGGAATGACATACTCGTTTCGCTCTTTCCCTTTCTCGTCTCAATGTACGATCCAGTTTCCCGCGTAAATATTCAACCTCTGCTCCAGTCTTCACACAAAAAAGATAAACCCATTTAAGTATACATGAAAAAAAGAATGTGGTAAAATCTGAATTTCCATGATATTCATGCAACTAGTTATGCTACATTCTCCTACTTCTTTTCCGTGCTTATGTCAGTAAAGTACTATCGGGTTGATTCTATCTCCTCAATATTTGCTGTCTAGTTCAATAGAATGTTTGTCGATTGACCCAGGTTCTTTTACTGGATATAAACGCGCGATAGGATACTTCCTTCTTTTTAATAGCGACTATTCAAGGATTAAAACAATAGGGGATTTCAAACCTAGACCGTTGCTTAAATCCATACTTTCAACTGAATCGCAAGCTTTGGATTTTAATGGCATGTTGATGCAAGCCTCAACACTTATAGATCCTACTGCCTTAAACCTTAAGCTTAAGCTACTGCTGATTAAAATTACAATCCATTCTCACAGCATCAGAAAAAACATTTGCCAAAGTATTTGTGTCTGAAGCCAAATCAGGTTTTTCACTTTTTCGGTAGTTCTTTTTCTAGTATTTTGCTGGCATTTTTGTCATATATATTTTCGCTGCGGAAGTACAACGCCCTAACAACGAAACTGTGATTCCTACGACCGAGTTAGGTTTTCCTTCGCCGATTTGTTTCGTTGTCTGAGAACGTAAATACCATCACGATACGACATCATCCTTCGGCACTGTTATGGCATCATCAAATGTTATGTGCAACATCAGAATAACTACTAATCTCTACGTATCTGATGACTGGCTCAAAAGATTCAAACGAACTCGCATAAATCACAAGTCGCAAGTTCATTGACCGTTTAAACTCCATACGTTTTAAAATCTCTTTTCCTAGTTTTCCAGTCCCACTCAAACCCTACCAATTCTTGACAATCAATGAAACATCACTGTCTTTATTTCCATACAAAAGAAAATTGAGTATCTTTGGCCTACCTTGGCTTGGGCTTTCTTGGCTTTGTCCACCTCATTAGCACTTCTTTCTAATTCATGTTTCACCCTTTCTTGAAAAGGAATAAGTGCCTCTGCTACTTTATCTCCATACCCATCTTGCTGTATTCCTCCCTGCAAAGTAAAATAGAGGAAGATATTTTGCTTGGATCACGATAGCTTTGATCACTCAAATTTTACAAAACACTACTGGAACAACTTCCATTGTCCTTATTTCCAAGTTTGGGTGAGTGTCTTGTAAATTATGGGCAACAGTACAAACCTTTCCAGATTTAATTCCTCGGACAAGCTGGTCTAATCTTTGTCTTAATTCTTCTGGATTGACGCATTCTTCTTTTGTTTTCTTTTCCTTTTCTTTCAGTTGATATAGTTTGTTCTGTAAATCAGCATTGCTAGCCTGTAAAGAGTTCGCAAAAAGTAATGCTTATAAATAGCAAAGAATATTAAAACGGACTATAAAGTAGGAAACATTGGTCGTAAGCTAGTTGTCAGAATGAAGTACATGCAGGCATAAACCAACCTGAAGTTTCATGAGTTGTTGGTGTGCATTGCTTAGTTCATCTTCTTTATTTTCAGCTTCTCTGGCAGCGTCTCCCATCTCCCTCAAACGCTTTTGAACATCGCGCAACATCCGTTCATAATCCTCTCGCTGTGACTGTCAAATCATAAAAAAAACAAGATAAATCAAGAATGTCATGTCCATGAATTTGGTAATACTACATGTGAGCCAAGATACAGTATGTTAAAGTAACCTTTGCTTTTTTATCACGCTCTTGTAACAGATGTTCAAGCCTCCTGATTTCGTCTTCGGCCTCTTGTAATCTTTCTGTCAATTGTTCATCTTCAAGCTCTCTCATTCTCGTCTCGTCCAGTTGATGTTTCAACGATTCATTTAAGATGCGCTGAGCTTCGAGAGAATCTTGAACTGCTTTTGTGTTCTGCAATGATACATTTATTTTTATAACTGAAATTTCAGACATTTAATTTTCAGGATTTATGATATTCCCAATGAAAAAATACTAAAGATTTCAGGCTGGGACTACTAATATTCCTATTTTGGACTGCGCATTAATTAAAGAGCAGGTATTTTTGGCATGTATGTCCTACACTTTTATGGTTAGAAGGCAGTCAAGTGGTCCTCTCTGTCTACTTCATGTAGTAAATTCATTGTACACGTAATTTCCAAAAAATTGTTGAGTCTTTTAAAGAGAAAAATAAATAGCTGTTTACTCGTTATAAAATACGTGTTTTTTTCCACTCACAACTTTACCTCTTTCCATAATGACAATTCTGCCTCCGTTTTTCTGAGCTCTTCCCGGTCTTTCTCAAGATCAGCTAATGTGTGCAACAGTTCTTCTCGATCTCTCAGAAGTCTATTGTAATCAACTGTTTCTTTTTGCGCTTTTTGTCTGACATGTGAAAGATATGATTGCAAGCCAGAAATTATTTCCTCCAACTCTTCCCTAATCTCGTCATTCTGAGCTGCCTGACCTGAAATTATTATTGAATATGTAAACATTTATTTTGACAGAGGTATAAAAATCTTTATCTCCGCATTTTCGAGCATTTACATCTGTGCCTATGCAAAAACATTCAACCATTTGTTTATTTTCTTGTATGAAAATTATCTGAATCGCAACTACACTGACAGAAAAATTAAGGCATATTTGAAAAAGGAACACCTAAACAAGAATGCCTACCAGCATTCTGTCACGCCTGAAATATCTCACATATCACATATTTCATGTGAAATCTGGAGAACTCCTTGATGACACCACAGTATTAGCCTCATTCTGAGATTGTGATTGTGGTGTCAATAAGACAAAGAGAGCCATCTAGAGTCAGTATTTGAAATTAAGTTCTCTGTCTACATTCAAACACTCAAGCAAGCAAACAAGCAAGCAAACAGATGCCATACAGCGAAGATAAGTCACTCTGCTGTCAACAGCAGCAGGCGCGACTAAAAATGGACATTGAGTTTAGTGCACTGATCGTTACTTACCGTCCCTCAGTTCCTGTTCTAACTTCTTGATATCGGAGGCCTCCCTTGTTATTGTGGCTAACATTTCCTCAAGTTTTCGTTGTAATGCATAATACTCCTGGTTACTCATCTCTAACTGTACCTCCGCGTCACTTACTTCTTTTTGCACTTGTTTCTGCGCATATTATAAACTATTACTACAAACCGGCTCGTAGAATTATCCATAATCTTTTTTGTGGTTTGTTTTATTTACTCACATAAAGAGAATCCTTGCTGCCCATGCGACGTAACTGTCCTCTTAAGCGACCGATTTCTTTCTCTTGGTGCTCAATCTCTGATCGCGTTTGATGCATTTCTGACTCGATTTTATCTGCTTCCCCTCTCAACTTATTCACCTGGGAGGAAAATAAAACCAAGTAATGCTAAAGACTGACAGTGAATATGTACATGTTAGGTAATTCAATCTCTCAGGTGATTTTGCTTAAAATTTCAGTTTCCTGAATCGTTCATTCTGAAAAAGAAATGTTTAGTTACCTTGTTCATTTTCCTGGCCAAGAGGTTTCGAATCTCTTGTTTATCATCCTCGGTTAAATGTCTAGAGGGCTTGGCGTCGACTAGATTTCGCAGCTCTTCAGTCGCCAGGGATATTTGATTTTCCGTTGTCGCTAACTCGTCTCGAAGGTTACCCAAGCGATGTTGAGCTATTAAAGAAACTCATGTTTTTACTGACTGTTGGTGCAAACATGGTTGACAACATAACGCCATACATTTAATTGGTTCTAACATCACAGTGATACAGAGGTTTTTTCAAAGAACATTAAAACCAGTCATGACTTTTTTTATAAGTAATAAAACTTGATAAACTTGAATTTGTAGTTTTTGTCTCTCTTTTCAGAATATTGTACACAGACATAAACATTTCGAAGAGAAATGATATGATTACTAATATATATTTTAAAGTTAATTACTTTTTTCTTTCATTTTTTTCACAAATGTTGCAAGATTTGTAACAGGAGAGCAAAAGAAAATATACATTTCTAGCTATTAACTGAAACTTTTTTACAACCACCCAGGACGTGAATGCACAAAACAACAACAAAGGTGAGTATGAAAAAATATCCAAATAAATAACTGCAGTTCAGGGACAAATGGTAAAGGTAAATGCCTGATGAGAAGATTCACCGAATCAAGCCAAATGACCTGAATCTGCGGAAACAAAATTTTCGTATGTGGCTCAAGTATCATACCTGCTTTTATCTTATTATGTTCTGAAAAATTCGAAAACTCGTATTAACATTCCGTAATTCACAAACGATTCCTCATAACAATATTTTTATAAATGGATTTTTTCAAATTAGTACGTTTTAAGTTTACCTCTTTCAATGGAGAGTTTTTTCTCCTCCAGTTCCCTGTCCAGTGCCTCGTGCTCCTTTTGCATCTCTTGAAGTTCAGCATCACCTTGTCCTCGCCGTCGTGACAACATTTGTTGCCGAAACCTGCCTTTTCCTATGTATGGACTTTCTCCAATCAATCCATCTTCAATGCTCTGGAAATGCAGTTTATTGTCTTAAGTATTATTAATATTTCGGAAGAATGATTTACAACAATCACAAGGCATTAAAATTTGCAAGTACTGGTAGTTACCCCTACCTCAGTGTCAGGTGAAGGTATTTTCCCCAGTTGATCAAATTTATGATCAATCTTGTAAAATGCAAGTTCTTGTTCCAATTCATAGTGTTTTTCACACGCTTTAGTAAGTTCAGCAGTCTTGCGCTTCAGCTACAAAATTTTATTGTGGTCTATATTAATTGCATGTAATCAAAACTACTTGTTAAAAGAATACTTCTAATAAATATAAATGGATGGATACAATGACTGTGCTCAATACAGGGTACACAAAAATACAGGAAGACACAAATGTTATTTTAAGTCATAAATAATGCACAAAAGAAATTACACAAATTCCTGACAAAAATCGAACTTATCTCTTACAAGGTCATCTTTTGTGTGTAATTCTGTTCGTAAATCCTTGATCTTCTCTTGCGTTTCTTTCATTTTATCAGAATATACTTTATTCTTTGTCTGGCTGTCGTCAGCATCATGAGTTGAGCGATTTAGAGCTTCCTTCAATTGTTCCATCTCGTTTTCTTTTTGTTCCAACTGTAGTTCTAACATTTCCAGTTCTTCTAAAAAATAAAAATTAACGACTAATTAATGAGCCCTTGAAACTTTCAGAAAGTTCAATGATCTTTGCTGACTTATTCAGCTGATACTGTGCTAGTGATGACTTTTGACAGATTTCGATTACCTTGTGCAAACCTGGCTTGTGCTGTCGTTCTTTCGTGCCATGTTATTGGTTGCCCATCAAGTGTCTCCACAGTTCTAATGTGAAATACTAAGTATAGTCTGCAGTGTGGCAGCCGTGTAACGGGATTCTCAGCTACTGTCAGTGTGGATAAATCTTTCAGTTGTTTTAATTTGGATAGTTCATGTAACTGAAATACATGTGCACAAGAAAACAGATATTTTAATCAGTTTTGGACTCAAGTAGTCGAAAATAACATAGAAAATTGAGAGTTTTTGTTGCTACAATATTGTATTGAAAGAAACTGCACTTCATAGCTTGAAGACTGACCGATTCAATGTTGTTTTTCGATATTCTGAGAACTTGAAGAGTCTTTAGTTTTTTAGGCAACCAATTTGGAATCTGCGAAATACTGTTCCCAGCCAAATTCAGCACTTGTAAATTGACCAAGGATTCTATGTTTTCAATCCTTTGAAAGAAGAAAAAAGGTCACTTATCACTTGAAAACATATCGCAAATTGCATTCCGAAATCTTGTAAATTTATACATGACAAGATTGATAGTATTTACCTTACAATCTTATTGAATGACAAATTCAATTCCTTGAGTTTCGTTAATTTATCAAGTTTTTCAATTTTCTCCACAATGTTGCAACTCAAATTCAAGCATTGAAGATTCTTACATCCTTCAAGATTTTCGATAAACTGGAAAACAGAGTAGACTAAAGGTTCAAAGAATATAACAGTTTTGAAATCATCACCTTTTCTTCATCATATACTTATGTAAATGAAAGACCTAATTGCTCTGAATATTTTTAACCAATATTTTTGTCAACCTTGATTTTTTTGCCACCTTCCTTTGCCAGGGTCAAATTCAGAGTTGTAACTTGTCCAAGATCGGTCTTCGTCAATTTGCAAATTAGATCGTGGGTAATGTATCGTACCCCCGTATGTGATTGTCCTTCAACAGAAATTGACAACAGTTTTTGCTTTTAACAATCAGTTCATTTCTACCAATTGAATCTAGATCTAGATTAACAACAGTTTATTGGAACTGGGGATGGCAAGGATAAAGCTAAAGAATAAATCTACCCTTAGCTCCATGAATCTTATCGGCATCAGCTGCAGGTTTTCTGTACATGCTGAGGTATTTTTCCTGACATTCAGGGAAGACTTCCTGTTAGAGTAAGTTCATCATGTCATTTGTAAATACTGAAGATCTAGCATTTAGATAGATCTATTCCATATTCCCGTTGACAAGTCCAATCATGTGTCAAATTTGTTAACATTGTCCACTTTTCGTACTATCACTGTCTATAATACACTTTATGTTGTTTGTAAATATTCCTATGAATAACTTTTCCAAACTGTTCAATAGCCAGCCTTTACTCGTTCAATATATTAAGAGTTATTTACTTTTTTGAACAAAATTTCGGTCCCAATCACACTAGAGTCCTCCATATTGTTTATCAATATGCAGGTTCCTGATTGGTCGAAAGGCACCTGTACAATTTGCAAATTTTTCACGGATAAAGCGCTTTAGCCACTTAATTTCCCGCTTAATACACAGGACAGGAGTACGGGATGGCTTTCAAACCTGCAACATAACGGTTTCGAGAACTTATAAATTATCATTATACTGGCAAAATGAAAAGTTTTGGTAATTGTAGTCTGGATTGTAATGAAATGGAACGGTGCCTTTCTCATTGCAGCTAAAATCCTGTCCATCAATTAATTTGTCCCCGTCCCCTCCCTTCCCCACTGGAGGAGGAATGTGAAAGGGGACTGCGGTCAATATGCCTCCTACTGGTAAGCTTTCTTATTGAGATAAGTGTTTTGGTTATTCGTATTTACTTCGAAATAAAATATCTGACGAATGCCATTCTAAAGGGTAAGTCAAAAGCTTCTTATCACCTCAAAAAGTAAAAATTACTTCCTTCAGGGTGTAAAATACCACGTTGCAAGGTTTCAACCATCTTCATTTGCTGGGATAACATCACTTTTTGACCAGACCTTCATTTTGATTGGAGAACAACATAAATCAAGGCTAAATGTGAGAATAAATGTCAATTTTGTTTGGAATTTTTAGATTTCTCCTTGCAACTTTAAAAAGTAGAGCTTTATCCAATTCTAATTAAGTGCCGTTGTAATAATTTCCGAACCCTCCCCCCCCCGTTTTCGTAAGCCCTCCTCACGGTGACAGCTTATTTTCACAGAGTACGAGCCACCTGACCCGCCTCCCCCCCCCCCCCCCGACCGCTGATTAGGAAGGTGACTCACTCCCCAGCCAAGAGTACCCCCAACCCCCGGGACATGATACGCCACAGGCGGTACGCCTCTTACAGTCACACAGAACTTTCTTGCTCGTATTAATACTTGCTCAAATTGAAGACAAATGAGGCGCTCCGCAGGCGGGGCTCACGATGGTCCTGGTAGGTGACCCAACTTTCAACTTATGGTCCTGAGTCCAAATCTGCTAAAAACCAAAGTTTCCCTATGTCCGGTGGGTGAGTGGGTGGGGGGATGGGAGGGGGGGGGGTGTTGGTGATCAAATTTAAATTTTTGGGTCCTGAAACCAAATCTGCTAAAATCCTATATTCCCTATGTTGAATGTTTTGCTGACAAATTTCTAAGATTTTGTCACAAAATTATAACTGCCTAGGGTTCTCACTTTGACTACAGTATTGGTCCCGGTGTAGTATTGTTTACCAACCAACCAACTCCCCTCCCTGTTTTAAGTGGGCACCCTCCCTTAACCTTAGGGCAAAAGGTCCAACTCTGCTTGCAGCTACCCTTAATACTTGAGCCCTCGTCTCAATGTACCATTTCCCCTTCCACCTTCTGCGGCAATGCAAATTTACGGAAAGCTTTGGCTATTTGGCTATAGCTTTACAGACAGTGATGAAAAAAATCCATCTGTAAAATTACCAGTTTTTTTGGGGGGGGGGAGGGGAAGCCATCTGTAAACTTACATTGCCAGTCTATGTAAATAAGTTGTCACCGTCTGTAAAGGGGGGCTTGCGAAAACGGGCGTCTCTGAAATCATTTCACCGGAATTGACTTTAAACGTGGCACGTTTACACAAAATACTGTAGTTCACGAACTTGCGTAGTCTTTGGATAATAATCAGAACATGGAAACTAAGCATAGAAGTGAAGCGAAAAAACGTAAAGTAATTACAGTTGTGAAGGAATTTACAATTTGAAGGATCCCGTGGAATGCTGGCAATCTTTTGTTACGGACTTGATTCAGAGGCCGTTCAGTTGTTGGGGGTAGATGTAAATTGCAGAATAAGAATAAAATCTGGACTTTTTCCTTTCAATTGAGTTACAACAGTCACTGTGGTGTTTACTTCAACTTCCAACTAGATGTTTGAACTTAACATCGGAGGCTCCAGGATTTCTCAGGATGGCACCAATCCCAACAGCAGCAGGCTTTTATTTGGTCAATTTTCTCCAAAAAATGAGAAAGCGTGTCTTGGAAGAGGGGGGGGGGGGCATACCCTGCTCTCCTTAGACCAGACAGTGAGAAAAAGCATTATACGGATTATCTGTCTACATAGTGATATCATTTGTACAAGTAATAAATTAATATTAGATCTATGTTTCGTACATAAAATTAGCAGAACCAATTTTTGCCAATGAGTCAGGAAATAAAGACATTTCAGATCTGATTGAGAACAACTGACACTTTTACCGAGGAGTCTTCTTGAAGCCAAAAAAGCAGAAGTCAAACGTTTCCTGGACTCAACAAATTGGTAGATTAATTGGCAGGGGCACCTTAGGCAATACTTATCCCGAACAGTTCTAAATTACATCATTTCTCCTAGTGATGGTAATAAAAGTTCAAAATCAGTAGACGATCGAAATTGAAAATTCTTCATCCATTTTGATGAAAAAACATTGTAACTTTAATTTTGAGCCATTATTTATGGGATTTTACAATACACGCAAAATATGCAAATTTAATGTGAAGCACATATATTGATTAAAATGCAGGATGCTACAGGTTGAAAATTCCCCGCCGTGGGTTTGCGTGTCACACTTGATTGGCCAATAAAACTAAAAGGCATTACATACTGCGCATATGCTGTATCGGAATTGAATTGCCACATCATAAGGCTTGATTAATTTAGGACTTGCAAGAGTATATTACTTGCTAAAGGTGGCCACAGATGGACTAGGAAAGAGAGGCAGTGAGTGCAGTTATTGTGGTGCTGTAGTATGATAATAACACAAAATCGAAGAAGAGAATTTGAAAATGGATAAATTAACTTAAATATAAGCTGGATACTTACGCAGAAAATGTAGCTGAACATTCAGTATTGTGTCTTTTTAAAAATACCTTATATTTTATGGATGTTGATTGAGACAATTTGTTTTGATTTCAAAATGCCTAGAAAACTACACATTTTATTTAAAATACTATTGTTCTTGACGCTTCATGGTGAGGCTGCAGGACAATCATTCGGTTTGGAGCGATGTGAATACGAAGAAAATGGGCAGACAATTTATAGTGCATGTGTTGGTGAGCCATTCATGTCACTTTTGCCTGGAAAATCTAGTTACAATATATCAGTTACACCGGCTGACGCAACTTGTGGAATGAACGGACCGGAAAAATTCTGCCTGAAGTATTCGGTAGGTAGTTTGCAGAGATGAAACACTGTCGTATTTTACATTTGCTCAAAGTATTTAATACTGGTGTTCCACGGAGGCGATCAAAATCATTTTTGCTGGTACAACGCAGTTTTCGGATAAATTTACTTCTCGCTTCTGGAAATTTTATACAATTTCATTTGATTTTATGAGGACTGTATCGGAGGTTTATGTAATTACAATTGACTTCACCATCTCACGGGCTATATTCAAACGGTACTCTGAAAGTGGCTAGATTCCCAATTTGCATAATTTAAAGAATAATGTAGTATTTGTAAAAGCCTCATGGCAGCTTGTTGAAGGTAAGGAAGCCAAATATATGGTTCCATTAGTTGGTCCATTAGCTTGTGTAAACATACGTAAACAGCTTTAATCAAATATAATCAACATATATATCAACAGCTTTGCGTAGCAGTTGGGAGGAGACGAGTTGCACAAATGAAAGCTGTGCATAGATGGCACTCTCAAAAGCTACTCAAGAGTTGATTGGATTAGGCACTATAAGCTCTATAAGCTTCATATAAATAGCTGAGCAGACTTAGGAAAAGTGTTCTTCTTTGCTACTACATTTATTGATCAATATGTTTTAATCTGTGTAACTCCAAGTGAGTTTGTCCTTGTACCACCTTAGTGGAAGGGACTAGCAATGGGTTTAATCCTAACTGGTCCCTTAAGGCAGACACTGGAGTGGTTGTCTCACGACAGCCACTGAACCAGTGGGTGCTGAGTCCCAGTCAGTGGGGAATGTAGAGAGACAGCAGGAATCCTTAGGGATGTCTGCTCGGTAGCCCATATAGGCTCAAGTAGCCTGTGGCACCTTCCAGCAGACATACTTGGGACCACTGTTCTTCACACTGTACACCATCACAAGACTTCCTTGGAAAGACTGAGATATGTCCAGTTGGGCCAATAGAATTGGTCGGTAGACCTACCCTACCAGGGGAAGTCTCAACACTGCAGGGGTACTCCCTACAAGAGTGCATTTGCAGACCCAAGCAGGGGTACTCCTGAAATAATGAGTACCATTGCTCTATGGAATACAGTGGGTTACCAAATGGTCACCTCTATTCCAATCAGCAAAATACTGTCATGGAGAGGACACCTAACATGGTTCCTGACAGGACAGTGTATCATCAATTTAGAGTGATAATTGAACATGTGAACCCTACTAAGTGTAGATATTGCAAGGACAAGGGCACTTGGAAAGCTGTACTTGTATTTATTATCCATACAAATGATGTAGTCTTTAAAAGTAATAACTAAAGATTTGGTGTATTGGAGTGAATAAATCCAAATATATATTCCATGAACAAAAACAAATTGAGTTGCATCAAATCATATCTCTTTGCTAGTTGTGCAGTCATTACAGATCCCTGTTTGTTGAACCAACTTACACATTGAAAAGATAGTAAACATTTCATTTATTTTGCAACAAAAATTAAGGTAAACTTTCAGGTTTTTTTTACATTTGTCTGGATTACACAAAGCTGTTAATAAAGAAAAAGGTGAAAAGCAAACATCAAATGATATTTATGGCTTACATGCATACTGCGTACTTGGATTAGTGAGAAAATAATTCTGGTTAGTGGCATTTATACTCATCAAGAATGCAAATAGTTTCTCAGACTCTTTGATTGGCTACTTGATTAGACTAATTTTTACATGAAATGGTCAAATACTTTTAAGCCTTGGTAACACAAAATATTTCAACCTAAATTATAGTATGCCAGTTACCAACATGACTTGAATTTTGATCACATGCATTTTTCGAACAGTGATACAGTCATGGAAGTGTCTGAATATACTTGAAAAAGTTGTTTTCAGCAGTTAGCACAGTTTTGGGAGAAATTAAGGGAAATTGGCAACAAACAAAGAAAAAATTTCTAACTACCATTGGCACTTTGGAGAGAGAAACTGTACTAATTTTTTTAGTGTAGTTTACTTTTAACAATCTTTTTCTTGGATAGATACAATACCTATATGAGTGCCAAGATGGCCAACAATGAGGAGGGCTTGTCTAAGTATTTGTATAAATTTAAAGAAACAAGTTGCAATTACTGATGTGAGAAAAAAATTGCATATACATTCTTTGTATGTTAAATGCAGACGCATAGAGATAAATGTATGTACTGTGTGTGTCCTACAAAGAGAGAGTGCTGGGTGACACATTGAAGCTGTGCCTTGCTGGTATGCTGGCAGCCATCTAAATGCAAGGCATGTGAGAAAGAGTTACTGCAGGCTCAGGTCAAACATTTCTAATTTACTTCTTTTATTTTAAATATTGTGGGACAAGGATTGGGGTGTTTTGGCTGGCAAGAATCTATTTGATTTAATTAGGTTTTTACTGTGGAATAACAGGATCTTTTGTGGTGGAAAGACATAATTGTATGGTAGTAAAGGGTGTTTCTCTGAGGTAGTCCCCCATACTCAGGTAAGAATAGGAAGTAATAGCATGTCCTCCTTTGTGTCTGGTCTGAAATCACTTTGTATAGAGCCAGTAGGTTAGGTGTGGGAGGTGGGAAGGGCTTTTAAAGCAAAATTTGACGTGTTTAAGTACTGTTTTATCCCTTATAGTCATATTATCTGATTGGGATGTACCTAGAATGATTCCTCATGCTCTAAGCTTTAAAATGAGTGGTCTGTCATTTCTGTGGCTCAATTCTAAGTATCACTTTTGGGGATTTTCTAATATAAAATACAAAGTACAAATTGACATATTTTAAGAACCATGTTACATTCACAGAATACAATTATTTCAATACTATTTAAGTTTATTTTGTATCTTTTTTAGATCTGCTCTATGTGAAAGATGGTAGTGACTTTCATAACATATGGTTGCACTCAACAGATGGGAAAGGATCCAAATGTCTCATTCCATCGATTCCCCCACAAAAATCCTGAATGGTTAAGAAAATGGATTCAAGCTATCAGACGTCAAGACTGGGTACCCACAAAACACAGCTACATATGCAGCAAACATTTCACTGAATCATCCTTTGTTGTGAGGCCTGAAAAAAATGGTCGTAGACTTTATGAACATGCAATTCCTTCTTTGTTTCCCAGCTTTCCTGAACACTTACAGAAAAGCCATGTCAAAAGAAAGTCACCAAGAAAGCGCAAGGTTGTACAACAGCCAACACATTCTGAGCCATCACCTTCAAAAATTGCTAAATCTATTGATTCAGATCATACTTATGCAAATGATTCCTTAAATGAAGTTGAACAATTGGAGCAACTGAAAGTATTGCAGAAACAAGTCAAAGTTTTGAAACAAAAAGTACGTCGCAAAAATAAGAAGATAAAAAATATGGAAGAATTGATCAGTTCACTCAAAGAGAAAAATCTAATTCTGGAAGAGCAACATTCACTTCTACAACACAACTTTGGTGGTATTGCTGAGAATTTATTCCAGAATCAACTTAAGAATGTGAAACGTGCCACACAACATGGATATCGTTATTCTGAGGAAATTAAACAGTTTGCAATGACACTGCATTACTATTCACCAAAGGCATATGACTTTGTACGAAAACTTCTCACATTACCTCATCCATCCAGTATAAGGGCCTGGGCAGCATCTGTTGATTGTAGCCCAGGGTACTTAATTGATGTGATGAAATGTATTGGCAGTCAAGTTCAGAAGAAGCCTTGGATGTCAGATGTTGCTCTTATTGTTGATGCAATGGCATTACATAAAGGTACAATATGGGACCCAAAGACAAAACAATATGTTGGAATGGTGGACTATGGTACAGCTGTACCTGAAGTGACAGACAGTTATGCTACAGAGGCATTAGTGTTCATGGTATCAGGATTATCTGGGCATTTCAAACATCCAATTGCCTATGTATTGCAAGATAAATGTTCATCTGCGGTACAAGCTCAGCTGATAAAAGACTGCATTGGTCTCCTATATGAACAAGGACTAAATGTAGTAGCTGTTGTCTTTGATGGCTGCTACACAAATCAGAGTACAGCCAAGTTGCTTGGGTGCACAATGAAGGTGTCTGAAGTGAAAACATGGTTTTCCCATCCTCAAGCACCTCATTTAAAGATACATGTTATCTTTGATGTTTGCCACATGATGAAACTAATGAGAAACCTACTTGGTGACTATAAGGTAATCTGTCATGAAGGGAAGAATGGTGAGTTACACCAAATTAAATGGCAGTACATTGAAAATCTTAACAACTTGCAAGAGGACTTGGGACTTTCATTTGCCAACAAATTAAAAAAGAAGCACATTTTATGGACAAAACATAAAATGAATGTCCGTCTTGCAGCACAAACCCTAAGTGGATCAGTTGCCGAGGCAATTGAATTTCTCAGAGATGAAGCTGGCCTTGGTGAATTTGAAGGAAGTGAGGAAACAACACAGTTCATTAAATGGATGAATGTAATATTTGATCTTCTTAATAGCAGGAATCCACATGCCCAGGGAACAAAATCTCCAGTATCAAGAGACAATCTTGAGATGTGGCTGAACACATGCCAAGATATTGCTCAATATATATTTGGTCTCAAGGATGCGAAGGGAAATTACCTGCGAACTGGTAGAAGGAAAACTGCCATATGGGGTTTCAAATTCAGCATTGATGCAATCCAGTCAATTGTCAAGGAATTGCTAAACCGCAGTCAGAATCCATACAAACATGTCCTGACATACAAACTGTCACAAGATCACATTGAACTACTCTTCAATAAAATTCGGAGACGATGTGGCTGGAACAACAATCCCAATGTGCTGGATTTTAAATATGCACTACGACGAATCATCATGAGGAACAGTATAGAGCCTTCCAGTACTGGGAACTGTACCAATTTTGATGATGCTTTGTGCCAGTCAGATGGTCTCATTAACTTTTCATTAAAAAGAAATAAAAAGTCAGTTGACATGGTTACTGAGATAGACAATGAGGATGCAGAAGCAGAAAGGATGCTCATACATATTGATGACCAGTCCCCAAATTGTCTGAAGGACAATATTCTGTACTACATTGGGGGCTTCATTGTTCGTCATTTATTACCTGACCTTCAATGCCTTAAGTGCAAAAAGGAATTGCTCTTAGATACAAATAATCCATGTGCCTTGAATATGACATCATATCCAATATTCACAAAGTTCACAACATGGAAACAACGTGGTGGACTCGTACTACCTTCACCTGCAGTGTTGAAAATTATAAAGGCTGCAGAAGTTGTGTTTAAGAGGAGAGTAATA
>JBCAUG010728089.1:0-12153 GCA_038406175.1 Haplosyllis leylae
TGGACCTGCATAACTTTCCTCATGACATCCAAGCCTGTACCATGAGGTTCAGGAGTTATTTTATCCTCTAGGTGTCCAATGGACCTGCATAACTTTCCTCATGACATCCAAGCCTGTACCATGAGGTTCAGGAGTTATTTTATCCTCTAGGTGTCCAATGGACCTGCATAACTTTCCTCATGACATCCAAGCCTGTACCATGAGGTTCAGGAGTTATTTTATCCTCTAGGTGTCCCATGGATCTGCATAACTTTCCTCATGACATCCAAGCCTGCACCATGAGGTTCAGGAGTTATTTTATGTTCCTACAGGTGTCCCATGGACCTGCATAACTTTCCTCATGACATCCAAGCCTGTACCATGAGGTTCAGCAGTTATTTTATGTTCCTACAGGTGTCCGATGGACCTTCGTAGCTTTCCTCATGACATCCAAGCCTGCACCATGAGGTTGGAGCTACGCTTATTTCCTGGAGGAACTGAACTTCACCCTCCTGGCGATGCGAGAGAACGAGCGCTTCCTGCAGAACGACGCTTACTCACTAGAGGGCTTAGATGTCGCTGTGGGATCGACTCGGACGTGCCTGGAGGAGAACAAGTGTCGGAATTACGCTGAAGCGATGGTGACGTTGAAGTTGAAGCGGGACATGACGTTTATCAGGTTCGTACGTGTCCTTGTTGACAAAACGTTATAAAAGTTATTGGAGTTTTTCCGTTCCAACGTGAACTCTAATTTGTCCAATTAGTCAAAGGCAAAAGTTACCACTTTTACAACTTGACATGATTTAGAGGAGTACAGGTCTGTTCCGGTTTATTCGAACAAGGTTAGTTCGAAGTTTCGGACGTGTCCTTGCTGACAAAACGGAACAATGCAAAGAAGCATTTCTGTTCGTTTTCCGTTCTGACGTGAACTGGAATTTGTCTTGTCAGTCAAAGACGAAAGTTAGCACTTATAGATCTTGCCATGATACAGTCATACGACACATGCAGTGACGGCAGGAAACTCGCTTCTTCTGATATGGCGGGCATTTTACCACTGGACTACTTTTTGACAAATTTGACTCGACTTCAAAACGAGACAAACCTGATTGTCTTTAACAAAATTTATAATAAAAATTTGAAAAAGTGGTATTTGAACCCACTACCTCTTGCTTTAGAGTCAGAGGTGCTAGCAGAGTGCCATAGAGACACAGGTAACAGAGAGAACATTTAAATGGATCCCAATTCATGGTTCAGTGATTTATCATATTCTATAGAATTCTACAGAATGCATTGTCATAAGGAAAAAGTCGATTGGTTGGATAACGTTGACATAATTTTTTTCATTTTCATTGTAAAAAACATTTTTCCCCATTCTGCTAAAAATCCATTTGAAACTAAAGGCGGAAGGAAGTTCTTTTTCTCTCAGTCTTTGCCTCTTGTCCAGGTGTTTCTGCCGACGGTCCTGGTGGTCACGTGTTCCTGGCTTCCGTTCTGGATCAACATTGACATCGGGAATCAGGTCAATATCACCAGAGTTTTGAGCCCCCGTAGAACTGGACAAAAAACTTTACCGACCATGATGGAAGGTGATGTTTTCATAGGCGTATGTCTTCCTCTTCACAGGGGAAAGGGAGAGGGAGAAGGGTAGGCGGGGTACCCTATTCAGGGGAGTGGGTACCCTGTACAGGTTATCCTGTCTGGAGGAAGGAAGGGTGATAGGGGGTATGATCACTCTGTTTGGACTGATGATGTTCTGTGTACTTGCAGGTATCCCTGGGTGTACTGATGATGCTCTGTGTTCTTTCAGGTATCACTGGGTGTACTGATGATATTCTGTGTACTTGCAGGTATCCGTGGGTGTGCTGATGATATTCTGTGTACTTTCAGGTATCAGTGGGTGTACTGATGATGCTCTATGTTCTTTCAGGTATCACTGGGTGTACTGATGATATTCTGTTTACTTGCAGGTATCACTGGGTGTACTGATGATATTCTGTTTACTTGCAGGTATCCTTTGGTGTACTGATGATATTCTGCATACTTGCAGGTATCCCTGGGTGTACTGATGATATTCTTTGTACTTGCAGGTATCCCTTGGTGTACTGATGATGCTGACTCTGGTAACAATCACAGCACAAGTTGAGGCTCCTCTGCCACAGGTTCCCTATCTCAAGGTAATTGACATTGGTAGATCCAAAGAGGCACCAGGCACTCAACCTCCCCCCCCCCCTCCAAGTTTTTTCATGCAGTATTTTTGAGAGAAAATTGGCCAAAATATAAGGTTAAACTCTTGGCACCCTCTCCTTTGGGAAATCCTGGATCCACCAAGGTAAATACCGTATCCGTGGATTTTGTGACCACTGATATGAAGTAGACTTTGTGTTTCGGTCACCTTATTGGAGCACCAGAAGATACTTATCTGTGAAGATTATCTCTACATTTCATAATTCATATAAGGTAATATTTTCAGTTGTGTCTGTCGATGTGCGAGAGTCTGTTTGATCTGTAACTTTTTAACCCCTTGATTTATGATTTTGTTTGTGACTGTTCTCAGACAGGAAATTGTAATAATAATAATAATAATTTATTTTCTCTCTTCGTACATTTGCCGTTTTTGTTTTTGTTTTAATGAACATTCCTGGTACGTTTCCAGGCTGTGGATATTTGGTTGTCTGCGGCGCTACTCCTTGTTGTGGCTGCTCTACTAGAGGGTGCCGTGGTCACTATGATTGAAACCAGACAGGAAGTCAGGAAGAGAAACTGTCAAACTGTAGATGGCAGCACCCACAGAGTGACCCCTGGTGGTGACCAACAAATCTCCCACCAGATGGAGGCCAGAGACCATAGTGATGATCAACA
The DNA here is from genome assembly GCA_038406175.1 of Haplosyllis leylae. NCBI lineage: Eukaryota > Metazoa > Annelida > Polychaeta > Phyllodocida > Syllidae > Haplosyllis > Haplosyllis leylae. Next base: position 2,839 of record JBCAUG010728089.1, read on the forward strand.
CCAGAGGGGGGTACTGGACGAACAAAAGGTGGTGACAGTGGAAACTGGAGACGTGGTAACCGGTAGAAGAATCAGGCTGTTTTCCCGAGCGCTGTTTCCGGTTCTGTTTCTGGTGTTTGTTGCTGTTTATTGGTTCCATTTCTCAGCGAAAAGGCAAAAATCATATTAAGACTCGAGTTTTAAACTTATTGTTGCTAGAGGGTGCTGGAGATTTCTAGTTTGTTGATTTAGGTAGAGTGAAGCGATTTTTGGTCAATGAGACCCTTATGATAGTTTCACCGCACATGACTTGATTGTGTTGCCATTGGAAACGAACAACTTTGCCTCAAAACTCCAATGTCCATTTTGCATCTTTTAACTTTTATTTAATAATAAAATGCGTGTGAATAAACATATAGTACGGCACTTACAAATCAATGTTACAATTGCATCAGATACTTTGTTTAATATTTTGTTGGATGTAGACGGATTTAATGATATTGGAGATTTCCCTTCCGGCTAGGGAACAGAGTTATGGATGCGCTGCTGGATTGATTCTGAACTGAGTTCTGATTTGAGGAGAAATTTCATTCACTCGAGTTTTTTTTCAAAAGTCTTGTCTAATTAGATGAATTGGACAAAAAGAATTTTTACTAAAGTGGGGTTCGAGTCCATGATCTCCTGCTTATGTTCCAACTGCTGTAACCATTACACCACAGAGTCAACTGTGCTTGTGGGGAACTTTAAAAAGCACCTATTTCATGCATCACTGCATCGGTCCAATTCATCTAATTCATCCAATTAGATGAAAAGTTCCCCATTTTGAAAAAAATAGAAAGTCTTAAAATTTTTCAAAAAAGCATTTGTTTTTTTTCGTTTAAGTTTCCTTTATTTCCATGTTTGTTATGTACAAATCCGAGCGACACCTACCGGACAAGCAGAAAAGTTAGATCGGTCACACACCGTCGGCAATGCTGGTTCAATCACGTGACAGTCAGTGGGTGGTTGGGATCGTTTCTTTGACTTTCCCAGAAAGTTCGCACCATTAGAATTCGAGATTTTTACCGCCCTTATTCTTTAGGAATGGGGAATGTAATGTTTTCACTTTACCCATCACCACTGGTTGGGGGAGGGGGGGGGCATCCCAGCCCCATGTTCTTTCCCTTGTGTCTGGTCCCAGGTCCTTTCTGGGGGTTATCCTAGCTAGGGGAGGGTACCCCAGCCTTAGCCAGGGGGTACTCCTCCAGCCAGGACAGGACTGGGGTACTCACCCCCCCCGAAGCAGGACAGGACTGGGGTACCCCCTGCTTCCCATCCCCCCACCCGCCAAGAGAGAACAGCAGAGCGAGCACTTGGTACGCAGCGGGCGGTATGCCTCCTGTGCTCACGCAGGACTTTCTTGTCATATCTTCTTTTCGTTAAACTGTGGTTGCATCAATGTTCCCTTTTTTTTGGAAATGTTCTTAAAAATATGTAAAAATAAAAACTTTGGTGCATTTCTGACGTGTTACATGTTGCTCTCTTGTAAAATCCCAGTGTGACACAGACCACACCGACGGAAATGTTCGATGACTGGTTTCTCTTGTGCTGTTCAACATTTGGAAATTACCCCGTAAAACCGGAACCGGATCTGAAAGCACTTCCTGATAAATCGCACGCAAATCCCATGTGATCCGTGCAGGAAGTCATGCTGTAATATCCAGTGCGCATGTCCAAGAAATCACATGGCGCGTTTGCAGGAGGAACGCTGATGAAATTGTTCGGAAGCCACGCGTCTGAAACAAAAGCGTCTCAAAGTTAAGGGAGTTTTACGCCTAACGTTTTTCAGACCGTTTTTGTCAGCAGAACCTGTGACCTTCGTAACGTCATGTGTAAACACCCATTTTCAAACGGTCAGAATTAACGGGCGAAAAAAACGCTACATGTAAACATAGCTTAATGTCAAGAGATGAGACAACTCCTATTTCAATGGGAAGGGATCCAGAATTTGCCAGACAAGGCGGTGACAATCTAGGGCTTTATTTTGCTTATTTTTTCTGAGGCATGAAAAAACTAAATTGCCGGTGGTTTCCCTGATTAGCTCGTACCGAATTGCGGCTGTAACTGTTGCAGCAGCAGATATTCTTCCTGTGGGTGGAGGATGTGCAGGGTCGCATTGTGCTGAGAACAGGTGTGGTTCGCCTGGTCCCAGGTGAAAGGTACATCACAGTACAGAATGGGAAACAAGAAATCACCAAAATCCACCTGTATAATCCATCCAGAACACCCTGACAAACAGACATTTGTAGAACAGGTCTTATTGGCTGCTCTTAGGAAGTAGAATGATTAACAACAAGAGCTAAATGACAAATCAAACCACAGATCAGGCCCTAGATTCGTTAAACTAAACCACAGGTTAGGTAAACAGGTACTCACTGCAAAATCGTTTCACAGGATGGGAAAATAGGTCCTTACTGATAAATCAAATTACAGGAAGTGGGTCCGTGGGTTCTTACTAACATGTCAAACCACAGGTTAGGTAATCAGGTCCTGACTGACAAATCTAATCCAGGATGGCCAATCAGGTGCTGACATATCAAACCACTGGATCCTTAATTAGGGTGGAAATCAGGTCCTTACTGGCAAATTAAACTACCGGATGGATGATGGGTCCTTACAGACACCTGACGATTCAAATCATTGTGTGGGCCTTGATCCTCACTTGGTCAAAAATCCCACTAAATGTATTAAACAACAGGTGGCTGTCAATGTATGAATTTAAATCACAGGGGAATAAGTATTTTTGAAACTTGTGGAGATTCCTTGAAACATACCTCCATTGTTGATGGATCTGTACGTCGCCCAGGCGTATCCTTCCAGAAGTGAAGACATTTTGCCACCCGTGTTTGGTTGCCATAGCAACAGCTCACATCGTCGTTCATCTTTCACTTTAACAGCCAGACATCTCGGGGCTGACAGACACAACATGGCGCAAGGTGTAGTGGCTGTTTGTAAAAACATAAAGTAAAAAGAAAAGTACCATTTAATTCTAATTAAATGTATTTTACTCCACCATGAGCAAGATGCATCAAGGCCAACAAGACCAGTTGGCAATCAGGCCGACCATGACGTCAATTACGCAATTACGGCATTTTCAGCATGAGCTGCGTCTCAACCGTCACTTTTAAATATTTTCGACACAAGACAGATCTACCCGAAACATTTCCAATTTTTATTGGTGGTGGGGGTTGATCGGTTCATCTGACTTGTTCATAATAACATCCAACAATATGAAGAGAAGATCTAGAAGACAAGATTCCAGGAGGAATCTACAACGAAAGCAAGAAGAAAGCAATGAACTGACAGAGGAAGATTCTCAACCATCTTCAGATTCAGTTGCTAATGTAAACAATGTGGTGGTCAGAGGCGACAAGAAAGGAAATAAACGCAAATCCAGTGAAAGAAAATCAGTGAAAGAGCCTCAAAAGAAAAGAAGACAACCTTCAGCAACGGAAACACAATTGATTAAAGGACAACAAAGCAAAACAGAGCAAGAACATGAAACAAGTTTTGTGGAAGGAGAACACATTGTGAGAATGTCTGTGCCACCTGATGAGGAATCGGAATTCTTTAGAGAAAATCAGTCAGATTCAGATGAAGAGATCTCCATGGATGAAGCCAGTGAACCCAAAGTATCTGAGGAGGAAATTGAAGACAAAATCTCAGATTGCGAGAAGCCAAATGAAGGGAACACAAGCGCTAGGTCTAGATCTAAGCTGAAGAATGGAAACAAGTGACGAACAGAACAATCCCCATCTGAACCAGCGGGCCCATCAAGGGCAAAAGAACTTAGAGAAAATTGATTCAAAGCTATATGGGAAAATCCAGGAATTACATGACATTATGGCTGAAGGAGGAATGAAACAATCAGCCAAATTGTTGGCGAAATGTGCAACTATGGTACCACTAAAGAAGGGACAAGGAGCTACAGGTCCAATATTATTGGGTCCTAGTCAATGGAAACCATTTATGACAATGCTGTTCCCACACAACGGAACAGTTCTTCATCTGAGGAAGAGTTTCTTTTTAAATCAAGTGATGAGTTCATTTTTAATAACCTTGAAATGCAGTTTGGACGAAATCGAAGTGAAACATGATTATAAAAATGTTTCAGGGAATGTCAGAGGTCAGCAGAGAAGTCAACCGCAGATGAGAGAGGGACAACGTGAACAGGACCAACCAGTGGAGCTGGAGATGGATATGGAAATTGAGCGACCAGCAGTATCAGCTGAGAGACGTGAGAAAATAGCAGTAGAAATGGTCACCCAAGCGGAGAATGCAAAAGCCAAGATTTTCGCAACACCAGGTAAAAACAACAATGTTTTCATGCCATCAGTTTTAGTAGATGAAAATTATATTGCTGTGGGGGCACACCTAGATGAACTAACTATCAACAAAATACAAGAAGGTTTGTATGTTGATTTTGGGAAACTCATACCTAGGGATCGAGTTTTAGCCGAAGAAGATGGGAGACTGGAAATGGTGGTAAGAAATGGGAGAACTTTCTGGACCCCAGCTGCAAACTCTGTTCAAATTAACAGCTTTGCTAAATGGGAACAAGCCTTTTGTGTTTTTGCCAACACCTACACTAAGGCAAATCCATCTAGAGCAGCTGAACTTATCGAATATAACCACATAATCCACACAGTGTCCCTCACATATGTGTGGGAAAATGTGTATAATTATGATAAGGAGTTCAGGCTGCATATGGCCAGAAATCCCTTCAGGAGGTGGGCCATGATACTGCAACAAGCGTGGTCGCTACGGCTGAAGGATAGACTACCTTTTGGCAGAGTCAGTAACATGCAATCCACTCCTGGTGGAGGGACCAGCAGAGTGAAGGTCAATGAACCCTGTAGAAGGTTCAACAGGGGACGTTGTAACTTTGGGACTAATTGCCGCTATGAACATAGGTGCTCCTATTGTTTTAAATATGGACACGGAGCTGTTAATTGCAGAAGAGCAACTGGGGACCGCAATGATAAAAGTAACAATAAAGGGGGAACTGAGAAGAGAGATTTCCGTGAACATCGAAGTAGGAGTCCCACAGGGGAAGGCAAGGAGCCTGCAAAAAGAAATTAACAGGGTGAGTGAATTGTTTTATCAACTTTGAGAATGGGAATCTAGTATTGTCCAGACCAACATCAGCCCGCATTCAAATAAATAGTGATAAGAGGGGCAAATTAATATTAGATGTCTTCACTCCAAATTGTTAATTATTACATTCGTAGGAAGCTCAACTTGGTACACAGGAAATCGGCATCCGGAGGGTAATTATATCTGGGATGATATAGTTACACCAATCGATGTTGAGAGGTATCGTCATTATCTCACAATATCCAATTTCAATCAAGATAAAGCTAATACACTTTTCAGAGGATTTTAGCAGGGATTTGACATTGGTTACAGAGGACCTCTGAAGAGGAAGGATTTGTCAAACAATATCCCAATAACAGTAGGCACCCAGGAGGAAATATGGCAGAAATTGATGAAGGAGGTAAAACTGGGGAGACATGCTGGTCCTTTTGATTACGTTCCTTTTGAGTTTTTCATGCAGTCACCGGTGGGATTGGTTCCAAAGGATGGGAACCAGACCAGACTCATTTTTCATTTGTCATATGATTTTGGCAAGGCAACTCATCAAAGAAGTTTGAATTATTTCACTCCTGCTGAATGGTGCACTGTGAAATATGATGATTTGGATTTTGCAATCAGGGGATGTTTAAAACTCTTAGAACGGGAATCAAGGGATGAACTGGATAAGCCAGTGTCACTTTTCTTTTCAAAGAGTGATCTGAAAAGTGCCTTTAAAATCCTCCTGATTCTTCCTTCCCAAAGACCGTTCTTAATGATGAAAGCAATTAACCCAGAAACAGGGAAAACCTGTTTCTTTCTAGAGAAATGTCTTCCTTTCAGGGCAAGCATTTCATGTGCAAAATTCCAGCTTTTCTCAGATAGTTTGCGGCACATATTTGAGCATGTCACGGGTCAGATTTTCTCTTGTTGTAACTACCTTGATGACTACCTTTTCTATGCGACCAGCGAGGCGATCAGCGAGGTGACCTGCAACTTTTTAGTAAGTGAGTTTTTGCAATTATGTGAGGAAATTAACTGCCCCATCTCAATGGACAAAACTGAATGGGCCACCCCGGTTATAGTTTTCCTTGGAATTTTATTAGATGGAGGCAACCAGACACTATGTGTGCCTGAAGAAAAACACATCAAGGCTTTGAATCTTCTTAGATTTGCAATTGAATGGAAGAAAGTAATTCATTCAGAAACTCACAGGGACCCTTAATTTTCTCAACAGAGCCATAGTACCAGGTAGAGCATTCACACGGGGAATGTATGGGAAATTGAAATTATTGGATAGGAACGGATTTCCTTTGAAACAGTATCATCATGTTTGGTTAGGATCAGCCTTTTTACAAGATTGCAGAATATGGGAGTATTTTCTGCAGCATGCAAACAACCAGAATCTGTGTAGGCCTTTTGTTGATATTGACAGGTTTGCCAGTTCGTGGGTGCTGAATTTCTACTCTGATGCCAGTTTCAATGAAAGATTGGGACTGGGAGCAATCTTTGGCAACAGGTGGTTCGGAGTTCAATGGCCAAGGGATTTCGTGTGAATGCACAAACCTTCAATTGAATTTGCTGAACTCCTGGCGTTAGTGGCTGCAATGCTTACATGGAGTCATTTGCCTGAATTGCAAAATACTAGAGTAGTGATTTTCTGTGATAATGATTCGGTAAAAAATATGGTAAACAATTTAGCCAGTAGCTGCCCTCAGTGTCTAAAGTTGATCAGATTACTCACCCTCAGTAACCTGTCTGCCAACAGAAGAGTCTTTGTAAAACATGTGATTTCTTCAAAAAATATTCTAGCAGATGCAATTTCAAGACTTGACTTCACAAGATTTTGGCACAACACACCAAGTACGATGAACAGGCGACCAGACATGATTTCTTCTGCAGTGTGGCCAGTGCAAAAGATATGGAACAAACCTTTGAAAGTTTTGTTTGAGGAGTAATGTCTTCAACTGTCGCATTTACTAAAAATTTTCCTTATGTTCTCAATTTTCAGATGGAAAGAGAAACCATAATTGTATCAGCACTGCAGAGACCTTTTCATCATCTGGCAATTCCAGTATCTCAACTGCAATAGTTAAGTCAATAGTAGATAGATTGAGATACCAGCAGAACAGGTCATCGACCAGGAAGGCTTATTACAAATTATGGACAAAGTTCAATGAATTCTTTATTAAATGAGATTTTAAGCCTGAGACCTGGGAGGAGCATTTGATTCTCTTTGTAGGCTATCTCATAGACAAGAACAGAAAGTCATCCACCATCAGAAGTTATGTATCCGCAATCAAGGCAGTCTTAAGGGATGATGGACAAGAGGTGTCAGAGAATTTATACTTGGTAAAAGCTTTGACAAAGGCCTTCAAGTATAAAAATGATACAGTGACAACAAGGCTGCCAATTAGAAGAAGTCTAATGGAACTCATTGTAAACATCATTCCCTAACTTTTCTCTACACCATAACCATATTTAACTGCACTGTATCAAGCTCTATTCACCACAGCCTATTTTGGCCTTTTCAGGCTGGGGGAATTGACAACTAGTTCCCATGTCGTCAAAGCCAAGGATGTACACATAGGCAGGAATAAAAAGAAAATGCTTTTTATTCTCCATACATCCAAAACCCACTGGACTGACAAAAAACCTCAAATAATTAAAATTTCAAGCTCAGAGTATCCAGCACCAGGCCGGAAAATACCTAGACACGAACATCATTTCTGTCCCTTTAGAATCCTCAAGAGATATGTTTGCTTGAGGAAAGAGAAAAGAGACAGTGGTGAGCAGTTCTTTGTTTTCAAAGACAGATCACCTGTGATGCCTAAACATTTTAGGAATACATTAAAATCAGCAATTTCCGCTCTTGGCCTAGATAGCAGTATGTATGATTCGAGAAGCTTCAGATCTGGGCGAGCAGTGGACCTTTTAGACTTGGGTGTCAGCTTGGAAACCGTCAAGAAAATTGGCCGCTGGCGGAGCAATGCAGTATACACCTACTTACGACAATAACTCATTAATTACTACATTCTATCGCATTATACATTTATTGACTCACTCTTACCTTTATTCCTGCAGGAGATGTCAGAGCAGTAAATGACTTGTGGCTGATTGGTGATGCGTTCCTCAATGAAATCTTCCATGCATTGCCACAACTCAGACACAACGCACAAGCTGCAAAGAAACAGGTGCCTTTCGTCTATGATTTCTACAACGTCTCTTGCTACACTCCTAATCCAAATTCATTGATTACCAATGTTCTCAGCCGATTAGTCAACTGTCTAATTAAAGCTTTGAATGATGCTTTAAAATTACCGAGACGCATTGTCATCATTCCTGATATGGATCTTTGTCATTTTTTGTACAACAAATACCATGTAACCTTAGAAGATTTCAGATTTCTACTGTGAGAAGCTATTTACTGGATTGTGAACCAATTTACACGTGCTATTGAGGCTAAAAAGGACAACTTCATGAGAAGGAAGCTGGGTGTGGTAATTGGTTCAGAACCCAAAATGGTCTGGGTTAAAGCTTTGTACGGAACTAACAGTTCCTCCACTACTATGGACGTTTGTGAAATCTTCAATCAAGAATTGGAATCGATCCTTTGTGGCAGGGAGAATTGTTTTATATTCAGTATAAACAAATCACTCAATGACCAAAGTTTTTCAACAGTAGAAATGCCCTCAGTGGTCTGGATCATACAGCTTTTTGGTCAGAAACTGACCACATGCTGGAGAAATTTGACAAGAAAAAGGTGTCCTTGGTACCTGTTGCTGCACCCGGTGTTTTGACATCTGCGTCTCACATAACTCCTAATGTTTTCCAGAGACATCCTTTGCCTGAACATCCACAAACTTATCGACAGAGACCTGGGACATCTGGCAACCGCACCCCTTTTTGATCATCATTAATTTTACTTGGAGGCAATTAAACCAAAACTCACCACAAAACGCTTGTTAATTTAATTATAATATGTATATATTTCGTCAGTTTTCCTTGTTATCTTGCGCATTGCACTATTTATATCTACGATGTTCAACTGTCATTTTCATGTAATGTGGTTATATATGTGTTGCTGCTGAAAATGCGGCCCCTTCTTTTGTATGCCAGCCTAGATTGGGGAGCGGCGGCCTCTACCAGAGGCTCCACTTCCGGATAGCAAGCGCCTTCTTTGAGGATGGCAGGCCTTCCCTTAAGGAGAGCAAGCTCTCTTTT
>JBCAUG010728100.1:0-12152 GCA_038406175.1 Haplosyllis leylae
AGCAATTTAATAACATATCACCAGCTCAATCTCTCACTGTTTAAATCAGCACAGGTCCCATGGACCTATTTTTTATTTTTATTGCCAGCTGCTGTTTCCCCTTGTACTATCAAATAACAACAAAAAATATGTCAAATAAAATTTCCATGTTTAGTACTCAAGCTATAAATACAACTGAAACGACAACAACAGTACAGTCCACAGCATAATCGGGATATCAATTTCCCTCATAATTCACGTAACCGTTGTTCAAAAATAATACATGACAAGTTTCAAATTCTAAAACCGTAATAAAGGGTACTCTTGTTGAGATTGACTCTTTGAAATGTTTTACGTCGTATGATTAGGAACATCCGCTGTGCAGAAGTGTCACTGTATGTGACAGAAAATATAAAAAGTTTGTTGCCGTGAAACACATTGAGTATAAATATATTCGTATTATGACTAGGTTAACTAATCAACTGTTCTCAATCACATTTTCAGATGGTCCGCAAGAAACACAGATAGAAATATAAATCTATATTAATTGCATAAATACTTGAATTGAAATAAACAAAATTCAGACATAATTATGAAAAAATGCCAGTCATTTCGTAGACGAGTTCATTTCATGCAGCTTTTCAAATATATTAATCGATTTGAATTTTGTGTAGTGATATCAGTATATTTAATTTCAAGTTTCATCTTGTGTTGCGTTATTGTAATAGAAACGATAGCAGCTTCATCGTAAATATTTCAAAGCTTCCACAATCTGCATATTTGAGCCTCTGTCCGCTAACAAGTTACCCAATGTGCCGTTCTCTATTCCATAACGGAATATTTTTTTCATGATTTACATCATTTTTATTTTTGCAAGTTTCAAATGAAAGGTCTCGAGGTAGGATATCTCATTCAGTTTGCTTCTTTAATGAACTCGACGAAAAGAATACTTTCAATATTATTTTCTGACGTTTAGACTGGAAGGTGGTTCCTCCCATAAGATTTTGACGTGAAGAACATTGTCTTATTTTAAGCACAGCCATAACTTTACAATTTTAGTGCAAGTTTCACTCTATGTACACATTTACATATTTACACTGTTTTGGGAAATTACGAGTGATGTGTGATCAATTCTACACATGAGTGTCTCAGTCTCAAGTCTTTCAACTTTCTCAGTCACAAACAACAGGCAGTCGTCTCAGTAAACTGTATTTTCAACAAAAGCCAACACAGAAATGTGACAAAAAGATCTGTTGTAGCATGAAAACTTCAGTACAGCTGTTCCTATCTTGTAGCGACCGTTTGGCACCACTATGAGTGATTATTTCAAAACGATCAATAATCCACGTTTCTTTAGTTTTTTTCTCTTTAAAACAGCTGTTTCAAATAACAAAATTTTGAAATAGTAATAAAAATACAAGTAAAGACTTTAGATTACATTCAAGTGCTACGGTCTATAAAACATCAATCAGGCTTGACAGGTCGAATGATCCATTCAGCATTGGGATTCACGCGGAGAAGTGCCAACATGTTGGTGTTGGGGTCCAGTTTTCTCTCACCTGAAACCGTTTTACCGAGTGTTGTGTATTATGCAAATAAACTATGCAGCAAAAAGGCTTCAATATTAAAAACATTAATTCTTTTTCTAACGCGACAGTCTGCACTCTCAAAAGAATCTTGATCTTACTACTTTTTCAGATGTAACATTAAGCTGAAGTAGAATCTGATGGACATTTTACCTATATTTCCACCGAATTCATGTAATGCCATTGTGTCTGTGGAGAAGTTAGCATCTTGCGGTATACCACTGTCACCTCGGTCATGTTTCCTGTCAGATAATAGCGAGCTTCACGTAAAAACACAGGTATAAAAACTATAAATACCACATATATCCGAGAACAAGAGATTTAAATATGGTTTGCTGAGAAACTGCAGAGTCATGAAGCGTCTATTCTCGTGCGTTCGCTCGACTTACTTGTCGTGCTTGTTATTTTTCTGTTCTTTGACCGATGCTTGGTGGACAAACGAACGCCGCTGAAACTTTTGAATGACGTCCGTGGCGGTGGTGGAGGCATTGAGCTGTACTCCTGTGTGGTAATTCGTTAAATGCGGAACCTGAACCCGAATAACACCCTCCTGGTAGTCACTCTGTATAAAAGGAAATGCATTTATTAATATGCGCAACAGATATCCTTGAGCTTATTCTATCGAAAATGAGATCATTGCAGGATCTTATGAAAGGGTTTACTCTTGTTCTAGAATTTACCTGTACAGTTTCTCAAAAATCTGTTTTACTCACAAAAGAAAACTCTTAGTTGTCTTCATAGCACGTATGTACGCGGATGTCGGTGGATTAGACTAATGTGACGGTACTCACCTCATGCTGAATGACTGGTTTCTTGTACGCGTCACTTTTGTCCTTCTTCCCCCAGAATTTCATAATCTGTCAAATAGAAAAGGCCGTGGGTAAAAGTGAAGTTCGCGCAAATTCATCAAGTTCGGTTTCCAATTCACTTACTATTCGTTAATTTTTGACGGGTCTAAATTCTTTAACCATGTATTACCAAGCTAATCCAAAGCAGTTACAGGATGCTTGCTTTATCCAAATTACCCACAGTATAAAAAAGCCAAACAAGCAACAGAAAAGACCTTTTTACAAATAAAATTTAAATTGAAAATATAAACGTTTCAGTTCCTTTCTTGTAACCTTCATACGCATTTGTATTTAACGTTTATCTGTTGACTTTTGCCACAAACAACACACGCCTTATATCTACGTTAGTACAATACATGTATTCCTGTTAATACCACACGACCTAAGTCCAACCTCCTCCTTGTGCATTACTTGTAAATGCAAATTCCCATGTGATCAAAATTCTACTAGGGTTTTATTACCCATTAAATTTTGTATACGTCGCCTTGAATTATTATTGAAATGGCAGTCCGCATGAAAAAGATATAAAACAAATGGGAAAATCAAGAGATACGAAATGGCATTTGACGTGCAGCCGAGATGCATTTATTTCTAAGGAAAAGTCTACACATGAAATCCAGACTGACCCTTTATCTTTCATTACATTATACTGTTTTAAGATGCAAAAGCAGATGAGCCAATTACTTGCTGTTTTTACAAGCGTTTTCTGGAGGCCCTGTTCCGTCAGACGTTGCTAGCGTGAGATAAATCTGGAATCCTTATGAATTGTACTGGGTCCCGCTTACGAGTTTGGTTACTAAGAGCACCCAGCTACATCCAGCAACATTTCTTTTCTTGGAAACGAGCATTTCTGATTGACATCAATGTTAAGAGAGTTTGGTTACAACGCGTAGCGCTCACAACGAGCCCGTTTTTATGAATTAAATTACTCGCTGTAAGCGGGACCCAGTGTAAATCAGACTGCAAAATGTTGTGGTAGATAATCGAAGTTCGTGAAATTAAGTTATTTATGAATAGGTACGATCATAAAGTTTAAATCATTTCAATACACAATTCCGTAAAAGTTTATCAGTCACTTTGTCCAATTTTTGACATTTTTGTAACAGTAAATGTAAATGAAAGAAGATCAAAGGTCTAGTCTTCCTGGAAAAAAAGAGATGCTACTGCAAAGCTACACCACGTACAATGAAAGACAGGAATAATTCAGTGGATATACCTTATGTTTTACACTTTTTTTCTGTCAAAACAACGACAACCATAAATTTGTTTGCAAGACGAAAGCGAAAAATGTCTGGAATTTCTTTTACACAAATCAAATAACATTCATCTTTGCACCAGACCCACTTGAACAAGTAAATGACACTCAATTTATGATAGAATCCTCACCTTTACGCACATTCATTCTTGAGTTCACAACTACAGACATAAGTTACTTACACTGTTGGACTTGTCACGTGCTTTTCGTAACTGTTCTGCTTCGTACTGATGTCGAACTTGCTGCATCATAAATGAAGGTACCTAAGTGCAAAAAATAATTCTAAACTTAAAATTAATTGCTGAAACGTTAAGAGTTAGCTATTTCATGTTTTTAGTTCGAACTTAAAGAGGCAAAACTACGGGTTTTATGCTAATGAGATGACGTCTTGACGTCGCGTCACTCACACCGTTATTCACCAAGCTGCCAGTTAACGGTTTCCCCGTTCAGGGTTCTGCCTGCTGTTATTCCATTGAAACAGCACACAGCTGTGAATGGAGGGAACGGCTGTGGTCCCGCACGCTCTCATGATAGCGTTCAAGCCGGCAGCTTCGTGAATAAAACTGCTAGCAATGAGCCAGCGTGTGATGTTTTTAACATCACGACGTTATCTTTGTAAATTTACCGGATCAGTTGTTTTGGTACAAGTACTGGGACAAATTTTAATTCGTCACTAAACTTTTAACTTCCATTTTGAAGTTTAATTTTATCCTTTTATTTCATTTGAAGTTTCATGAGCTCATCCCTCATGAGACGTTCCCAAAGGACCGATGGTGGTAGTTTTTTTCATGGAGCGACAATGCAAATGCAAACGTAAAATCAACAATGTTTCATCTCTATTTCGTGGGTCCTAAATCATTGCAATCAATGCCAATCAATAAGGACAAACAATAAAATATATTCCACTTCCCTTGATGCAAAAACCTCTAAATGATTGATATGGCCCAAGCAGTGAATGCTGTCATCCCACTGAAAAACTTTTTTTTTTTTACAAAAGAGGGTTCACTTAATTTTTCACTCAGACACATTTTATTCTTTTAGTGTCCTAAGGTTAAGGCTCATTCACACTGCGTTTTTTTTCTGATTGCGACTGCGATTTGCTTTTGCTTATTATGGGCTACATAGGAGTTGATGATGTTGTCACAGTCGCATAGTGTTTCCATTGAGACCTGTACAACCCATTTGCTATGATAAGAAGAATCGCAGTCGCAATCAGAAAAAAAACGTACAACGTGAATGGGCCCTTAAAGGGAGTAGTTTACGGGCCGTTGAATATCGTAATTGATGTGTATGACGCCATACATAATTGAATTCCCAGCATTATGTTGAAGCTGAAAAACTTCGCGACAAAATGAGATTGTCGTGCTGAAAATTGTATGGACAAATTATGCTGATGTAATACAAGCACGAAGCTGCTTTAAATCATGACATCAGTTGTCGTGAGACGGCTCAGTCCAAAATAAACTTGTGCACTTACTGTCCATTGTATATGCTGATATTTAATGAGCATTTTTACGATTGTCGCCGTTCCCGCAGCCATGTGAAATTGTACTTCCTTATCTTTGTTCTTCTTTCCAGATGCTACTAAAAATAGGTTCGGTGCCATGATCATTGCCACGTTATTTACTGTCATCTTGTTTCCCTCGTGATCCACGACTTTCTTCAGGAAACGTAATAATATCTGAAATAAAAACATCCACTCATAAAGCGCCGCCTTTTAATTCTCAAACTATTTGTGACTTCCTCATCTGTGCAGCATTCCAACGGAGATGCATACTATATTCAAGATTTCAAATTATGAACAAAAAGTATTTTCTCATTTGACATTGATGCTGTCGCTCACCAGCAATGTTCTCCTGTGAACGTCGGGAAGTAAAAGCACCAATAGATTCAAGGCTTGCAACTGCTGCATTCGGTCTGGTATACCTGCAACGTTTTAAAATTTCATACATTTGAAACTATTCTTTGAAAATCTGCGGCAACTTCAAATAAACTATCAGCCAAATCAAGAGGAGTTCGCAGATAACAGGTTTGACTTTCACTTACTGTCGACCTGTGCGAAGGCCTCGAGGTATTCAAAGGTGAGAAGTGGAGCAGGGAGTTCTCGGATGAACTGTTTCAGCAGACCAGCTGCGTCGTTGCACCAAACCTCCTCCCAACTGAACTGGTCATTATTAAACCGCTTTTCAATCTCTTCTCGTAATAACTAAAAGATAAAAGATATTTTGACCAAACTTACTCTTTATTGCATGCTTCGGTTTTACCTTTGGTGATTAATTGATAAACAATATCTTTTCACATTTTACGTGAATGCTACAATAAATTTGAAATTTATCTGAAATAAATAGTCCTTTTCATTGTTTGAGACATCTTTTTTTCCCGCTTACTGTAAAGATTATTATTTTATTATTTCTCTACATCTACAGAATCCCTTTTTGAAAGTCATAGGGTTTTTTAAAAAAAAAAAAGCTGTTAAAAAGGTGACCATTTAAATTTAAAATTTGAATGTACAGTGTTTGTAATGAACATTAATTGGAGACATCACTAATTCTTTGGCCACAAAGGAATGTTATGGCGCAAAATGTGACGAAAAAGAAAAGGTTGTAATGTTTGTACCTTTATTCTGGCTATGGAGCCCGGCACACGTAGAATACCTTCTTCTTGGATGCCTGTTCGCTCCAAAAACTGGACTAACTGTAAAATTACAAGAAACAGAATTGTATGAGACATTTAAATCACAGATAAAGGTACCCTTTTTAAAATCTAATCACATTCATTGTATGGTTATTTGAATTCAATCTTTCTTTCCACTTACTTCACGAAATATTCGAGGGACTTTCAGATGCATGTGAGGCCATTTCTTTTGGTCATGTTCAAGTAGAGTTTGTAATGGAACACCATAAACGCCATGGTCTGAAACGTCGAATGTAAATAAAACATGAGATTGCAATTTAAAATGTCTGTTATATTTAAAAAAAGACGCATCAGAACGACAAAAATAATAGGCTCCAGGAATCCCTTACCTTTTAATCTCTTTTTAGATTTTCTGCGACTATACGTAATGTTGTTTGTATCAAACAGGGCAGTGAGTTCAATAAGCGCTAAGGCTCGCACTTTCTTAACGTCCGCCTCACAAAGATCGTCGATGCTAGTTACACCGAGTATATCTTTCACTAATACAAAGTTCTGAAAAGGTACCTTAAAAGGTGTACTTGCTTTGAATATATCCCACAAAAAATGTATCAGAAATGGAAGAAAATTGAGTTATTACTTACTGGTAAACCGTGTTTGTCAGAAGAATCTTTGCTATCAGTCTGGAAAAAGAGAAACGGAATATTATTCATAGTTTCAAAAAAGTCTAAAAACGTACGTAATATTCGCTAATGGAAATGGAATTGGACACGTACACAACAGTTTTTCCTTTTCTAACCTTCAAAATTTTTCGCATACTATTCTGACACGCAAATGTTCCATCAAAGAAGACCAGGCTAGCAAACCGTTCTGTAGTCTTGCGAGAAAAATTGAGGCGGTTGAAAGTTGTATTATCAATTCATTCATAGACACGGACTTTAATTTTAAAATGTAACGAACATGCATTTGTTTCACTGTTAAGTTTCACTATTAACTTATCCGGTCATATCAAAAGCTCCTCGGTTAAGATGTTTTCGTGTTGAATTCAGCAGAAAGTATATATTGCACAGGATGGAAAATTGTGACACAAACGGTAAAGTAGTATTAATTGCATCCGTACATTTGAACGACAATTAAACTGAAAAGCTAGTAGAAATTGGATTTAGATTTCTAAAATGGTGCTATTACACATAACAGTTAATATCAAATTTTGCACTACATTACAAGATATTGCAATAACCTATTGAACTGAGAAAGATCAGATTTCCTGCACCTAATGTCGCAGACTACGCTCGTATGATTCTCCAGAATAACAGCGAATGTACTACCTGATGCCTACGCGGCAAAGGTGAAACCCTGGGACCATCCACGGCGAAGCTCAGGGCGACGTCGCTGTCCGATACGACGGCCACCGAGGATTGCGACTTTGTCACCTGGACTTGCCGCGACTCCGGCTGCCCTTTACTCTGGATAGATATTGTTTCAATACCTGAAACAATAGACGAACATTATCTGCCACGTTACTGGTAAATAAGCTATAAACTGGTCAACTTTGTGATTATTAAATGTACTGAATTACATCAGCAATTTATTAACGAAGATGAAGCAATAAATCGGGTCAACTCTGTGTGTTTTGCAAATTTTAATCTTGATTTTAATTCTTTTTAAATGTCATTTGTAGGTGCAAGGAACACGACATTTATTATGTGCGGTCATGAGCCTGTTGTTATTAATGGCAGAATATTGCATCACCTTTCTTGACGACCTTTACACATATAATTTAGTCACAAGTTTTACAGAAGTAATAGAATTGAAAACAGATTGAAACATCGTCATTGTTTTAAATATAACAGAATGTGATTATATGCACAAGAACACTTTCCCCGATAATTCCCTTAAAAGTTTCAGTTCCTAATGTTTCTCAGGTTAATAACACAATGTGTTTAACGCCAAGTGAAAATTAGTCTAAATACTTCAGATGGAGTTTCATGAAAGAACGCTTATTTGATATCCAGGTGTACTTAAAAGTATCACGACTTCTGTCTCAAGTTTCCAGCTGCGTCCTGGTATTCAATTTAAAAAAGCCCTAACAATTCGATCACTAGGGAAACTAAATCTAATTTCATTCATTATTCATAGTTCAGTTTTTAATTTTTAAAACTCCAATGCCATTTTCTCGTGTTAGATTTAAGAGAAGTGCGTCAGTTCAGATGTTACTGTCGTTCTGTTCTTCCAGCCTCTTTTTACATACGTAGTGCGAGAGGAGGTAATGTTTTCAGACGTGTCTGTCCTTCTGTTCACAGAGGGGAGATGGTACATCCTGTTCTTGTCCTACCCGGGGTGGGGAAGTGGGTACCCTGACCACGTGAGCCTATCTCCCTCCCACCACCCAGGTCTAGCATAGCAAGGAGGGGGAGGGCGTGGTCGGTATTGCCCCGTAATGTTAAAGGAAGGCCGTCTTGTTACGCACAATTTACTATAACCGATTGAAATGTGTTTTAAGTTGATAATTAGTCTCCGGTGCCCAACTTATAAAGCAAGCTGTCGCGCTACGTATGTACTTCTCGCAGACAGAGAGAAACATGCAATTAATTTAACGGTATATGTATAATTGAAGATAAGCGAGTTAGTAAGGTGAGATATTGTGCGCAATTGTGCAGGATATGTTTCCCGTGATTATTATTATTATTTTTTGGATTTAGTTGGACAATTAAGACATAAAACACTCACTCGCTGGACCTGGCGACGCGCCTGATTAAACGTATTTAATGAAACAAAATTACAAAATATAAGGAAGTGCAGATTAATAGATGCGGGGATCGGAACTTTGTAATATTTCTAAGCTCCGAGCACGTGTTGAAACCCATGTCGAAGCGCAGTGTTAAAAAGTTTATGTCCTTAATGAAATGTGTCAGGTTCCGATTAAATTATTTGGGTTTTTTTTTTCAGGTGTTGGTTTCGGCATACTAATACTCTGCCCCCAATAAATTTTGATGTAAATTCTCTAACAGGCTGCTTGTAAACTTGCTATTCTTGCACTTAATATTCGTCTAAAATACTATAATGCGTTGCAGAGAAAGCGTCATATTCAGTAACGAATCCATGATTTTACTAGGAAAGATGGAATGGGAAATTTGGAAAAGTAGTTCAAATCAGCAGGAATTTTTTACCGGCCGCGTACGAAGTACGAGGGAAGGTAATGTTTTCAGTTTGTCTATCTGTTCACAAGGGGGGGGGGTACCCCCTGGTCTCTGGTCCTTCCCTTGGGGGGGGACCCCCACACAGGGCTGTAGCTGGGGGGGGGTACCCTGTAGCTGGGAAAGAAGGGGGCACCCCAATCAGGCCTGTAGCTGGGGAGGAGGGGTACCCCCCAAACAGGACAGGGGTACGTTCCCCCTGGACGAGAGGGAAGAACCCCCCCCCTCCCCGGGACAGGAAAGGCTACGCCGAGGGTGGTACATACCGCCTCTTGCGGTCATGCAGAAGGACTTTCTTGTTCTTCACTCTTTATGAGTCCCCTCTATTTTAAAACACGCAACAGAAATTGGTAATTTCCAGAGCGATCAACCTTGGCCGCAATAATTTTTTGTTTAACCTACATCAGCTAAATCAAGAAGACAGGTATTTAACGAATAAAAACTGCATGTCATTGAACACTATTTCTATGGTATTCATTTCAAGATACTGGCCGGACTCATGGATCCACTACTGACATCATACTGAACCTATCCATCATGAACTTAACGTAATAAGCTTAATTAAAAGTAACCAAGCGTGACTGTTAACTGATAGTCACCACGAACTACGTACCTGTCTCTTCTACCACGTTGCTTCCTCCCGTCATGGAATATCCACCCCGACTGCGTCCCATCCCTCGGAAACTCTCCCGGGGTTGTACTTTACCTGCAGATTAGATGCATTCAAATATATTATTTTATTAAATTGCCTGAGTGTATTTTTTGTGTGTCATAAATTCAGAATGGCACTTAATTTATCTAGACAGTTTAGTTTTCAGAATAAGTCAGAAGCGGAGCCTCTATAGAGATGGTCGTACCTGCATCGTCGTCATCTGGAACGAGACGGTCGGATCCGGATGTAGTTTCAGCACCATCTCCTTCAACCTGTAAAAACACACAACACCACATCGAAATACCACATTTACTATTCTGCGCTTTAGGCGAGGACTAAGTGCCTTTCGGCGTTATCTCTGGGATTGGTACATGTTGTTTTCATTTTTTCCCAGTACACTGCACCATCCAAAGTCTATTTATGAAGCTACTTGTAATCGTCTTTTTGGGATTGCAAAAGACTCACCTCCAATAACCTGCCTTTATTTTAACTACTATCAAATAAATTAAATTTTTATTCTCCCACAATCAAGCTGTAATGTCTGTTTCCCAACTGCAACAGTTTCACTATTTTAAAAGATCACCGACGTAAATTGCAAGCGCAACCAGGATTGACACACAATGAAAGGATGCTACTAGGAATACGACTCTCAATGAACCTAAATTACAGCTTAGATTTTTGCCAAAGATAGCATCAGTGCGACATTTAATCAATCAAATTAATACATCGTATCTCTGATATTTGATGATGAATGCAATACAAGTTATACTTTTTGTGAAATACAAATAGTCTGAGCCGGGAAGTAAACTTTCTAAATGCTTGTTTGATAAAATATACTGGCTCTGTCATGTAATGATAACAAAGGTGGTTACTATGTCTGGTCTTAATGTCGGACTGTGTTTATGCACATAAAGCCTTTGAAGGTACATTGGCTAGACGGAAGCTACATGTAATATATCTATTTTAGGTACCAGCGGATCCATGGGAAGGGGGGGGGGGTAGGGGGACCCAGGGCCCGCCTTGGGGCCCTGGAAGCTCTTGCATTTTTAATTGTCAAATATGCATTCTTCCACTTTTCCTGGTACTATTTCTTCAAACTTTTCAACTTACATTTGTGTAGTAACATCACAAAATATCTATTTGTGTAGTAACATCACAAAATATCTATTTTAATACAAAAAATTATGGTCATTTATTTTCATAAGATCAGGAGTCTTATTTGTTCTTTTGGTTTAGTTTGCAGATACATTAGCTTCTGTGAGCTAGGGGTCTGGTGCCTGCTTAGGGCCCCAGAACCGGTTGCATTTTCAACTTCAAATATGTATCTTCCTAGTGAAAAAGTAGAATTATGGCTCACACAAAGGACTATTCTGGGCACTTTTTGTTTAAATTTCAAAGCCATTATTGTTAAACAAGAATGTTTTCAGTCGAAGGTGTACCATCCGCATAACACATAGATCACAAAAACATTTACAATAGACAGAAAATTGATCTGCTTCATTTGACCTTGATATTCTCTGAGCTTTGAATGCTATTTTTAAATTTGGCCATGACCCAATGACCTTGATACTCAAACTTGACCTAGATATGGTCAAGATGTACCTGTATACCAACAATGAAATTCCAAGCTATAGCAATTCAAAAGTTATAGCCCAAACAGACAAGACACACAGACCTGACTGAAATTATTACTTATCTGCATATGTACGTGTCCAGCTAAATGTGTAAAAATACTACCCTTTCACGCTCTTTCAATCTACGGTTGCCGGACCCCCTCAGGACATAAGTCCAGAGGGCTGACCTCATTACCCCCCACAGCTGAGAAGTTGACGGGGGCCGATCGGACCATTTTTGACGAAGTTGTCTACACACCCCAAAAGGTGTGCAAACAAATTTTCAGGCCATTCCGACAACTTTCGTGCGACCAGTGGGGTCCGAATGGCAAGAAATCAAAAAACGCAATTTTCCAAGTTTGAGGTGCTACTGCGCCTAAACGATTTTACT